>BRDA01087644.1:864-16385 GCA_036984385.1 Crenuchus spilurus
CTCTCTCTCTCTCTCTCTCTCTCTCTCTCTCACGTATCCTCTTCTGGGTCCTACATACTAAATCTCTCCAACACGTTTCTCCTTACCAACTTCTACGGAGAAAGACATAAGAGGGTACAACACTTCCTCTCTCTCTCTCTCTCTCTCTCTCTCTCTCACGTATCCTCTTCTGGGTCCTACATACTAAATCATCTTCAACCATTCCTCTTTGCACAACCTCTCTAAATCATACATCCTGGGTCTTCTCCTATGCACTCTCTCTCTCTCTCTCTCTCTCTCTCTCTCTCTGTCTCTCTCTTCAGCTCACTCCTCATGGTTCTATTGGGTTGAGGTCTAGGACTGAGATAGCTATGAGAGGAGCTTGATTTTGTGCCTTGTGAACCATTTTTGAGTATATTTGGCCACATGTGTAAGGTCATTATCTTGCTGAAAGACCCAGTGATGACCCATCTTCAGCTTTCAGGGAGAGGCCACCAGATTCTGATTCAAACTGTCCTGATATTTCACAGAGTTCATGATCCCATGTATTTTTACAAGGTTCCCAGGTCCTTTGGAGGAGAAACTGGCCCACAGCATCACCGATCCTCCCCCATACTTAACAGTGGGCATGAGGTGTTTTTCTGAGTACTCATCCTTGATGTTATGCCAGACCCACTTTGAGTGTTTGGAGCTATCTTGGTCTCATCTGACCAAAGCACACAGTCCCACTCCTAGTACTGCTTGGCAAACTCCACCCATTTACGCTTATGAGTATAACTCAGAAAAGGCTTTCTCCGTGCATGCCTCCCAAACAGCTTGTTGGCATGTAGATAGTGTCTGATGGTTGTTTGGGAGACCTCGTATCCCCAAGATGCTACTATTTGATTCAATTCTCTTACAGTGAGCTTTGGAGAACTTTTTATTTCTCTTACCATCCTTCTCACTGCGCGTGGTGGCAAGATACACTTGTGTCCTCTTCCAGGCTTGTTTGTCACAGTTCCAGATGTTTTGAACTTTTTGATGATATATGGATACAATGATCACTATTATTAATATCATTATTGTTTTACACTATAGCACAATGTCAGACTTAACTAAGGATATAAATCTCTATCAGTAGTTTGATCAGAGGAGGATGGATCCCCTTTGTGAGTCTGGTTCCTCCCAAGGTTTCTTCCTCCAGCCTTGAGGGAGTTTTTCCTTGCCACTGTTGCCTTCGGCTTGCTCACATCGGGCTTAGATTCAAATTGAATGATAGTAATTATGTAAAGCTGCTTTGTGACAACGCCCGTTGTAAAAAGCGCTATATAAATAGATTTTGATTGATTGATTGATGATTGCTCTGACTGTAGATAAGGGCATCTGCAGGTGAGTGGCTATTTTCTTGTAGCCATTGCCTGATTTATGAAGGTCGACACACATCTGCCTTACTTCAATAGTGTGTTCCCTTGTCTTTCCCATGTTTAAGAGTGAGTACGGGAAATAGGCCTCTGTGTAAGGCTATATTTATACCTCAGGGAAACAGGAAGTGATGACTTACTAATTAAAGGTTCCTAGATACTTTGATCTACTTTATAAACTACAGTAGAAATGACATAAATGGTTCAAATACATTTATTTCCAAGAAATTGTTAAGGGTGCCAATAATTGTGGAACAGGTCATTTTATGGGAAATAATAATTTCTTAGTCAGGATTTTTTCTTTATTTTTTATTTATTCACTTGAGTTGAAGGTTGCATTTTCTATTTTTTTTCCAGAGTGAGATTATGCTTCTGCAATAAAAAATGAATTTATTTTAAGGCTTTTAACACATTGTAACTAGGGGTGCCAATAATTATGAAGGATAATTAATCATATTAATAATAAAGATACTAACTACTGTAGTTTTGCAAGAAGAATTTTTGCTCATTGCTGCTGTAAACAAGACTCTAGCTGCTCAGTAGTCTGTGGTGACTGTTGTCTGATGCTTCTCTTCATGATGCTCCAGACATTTTCAATAGGAGACAGATCTGGACTGCAGGCAGGCCAGTCAAGCACGCACACACTGTGTCTACAAAGCCACGCTATAGCGCCCTGACACAGCCCTGCTGAAATAGACATGGACTTCCTGGAAAAATATGTCATCCTGATGGCAGCATATGTGTCTCTAAAACACCAATATAAGCCTCCAAGTCTACGGTACCTTCACATATATGCAGAAGACCTATGCCATGGGCAATGATGCACCTTCATGCAATTTCAGATGCTGGTTTTGGTTGGCAACAGTGGTACTCAGCACTGGTGGCCATCAGAGATGCCCCAATCCTGGCCCATCTTGTACAATATTTTTTCATATGTAGTTACTGCTCTTATAAAGGTTTGTTCTTTATACTATGAGAGTTTACCTAAAATTTTATTTTAAATATATCATGTTGCTTACAGTACTGCAAGATATCACAATATACTGAATCATAATTGTGCCAATACAGAGCCGTGCATTACAGCTATGCTTTATCCTTCCTCTGTAAAGTCACCATTATAGTCAGTGATATATAAATGAACAGACTGGAGGTGAAGTGGGAGGTAAAGTGTTGTCTTGGCTGGAGCTAAACTGTAAAGCAGGCAGTCAAAACAGAGTTGTGATTAGTGTCTAATTGGCGCTGGCTCCATTAGGGGGTTAATGACCTCAATGTGCAAAAACAAGAGCTGTGTCTCTGCGTACTTCACTGCCAAAGACGATCTCCGATTCACCATCAGCTTCCATCCAATTCAGAGCTGAGGACACCAAGAAAGACCTGCAAATGCCCCCTGACACCTTACACACACCCACACACACACAGCCCCTCCTTTACAATTCGGCGGGGGCAAGGCGACGGCACTCAATCCATCTGCTCCACGTTGTCATTTGCATTTCATGCCTTCCGGCTTTTTTTTGAAGTGGCAATACTTTGATGCAGTCAGAGGGACACATTCTCATTATTTCAATTTCCGTGCTGGAGTGATGTGGTGCGGCGTTGTGGAGAGCTGAGGAGAGCCAGTGTGACACGGTGCTGGTGTCTACAGATGCATTGAATGGCAATGGCCTCTGTACACACACACACACACACACACACACACACAGCCTACAATACACCTGTATATTGTGGTTGTCTGATGAGAAACAAAGAAACACAGAGAGATGGGGGGTGAGAGACAGAGAGAGAGAAAGAGAGAGAGAGTGAGCAAGACAGACAAAAAGAAAGAGAATGAGCAAGAGAGAGAGAGAGAAAGACGGAGAGAGAGAGAGAGAGAGAGTGCGCAAGACAGACAAAAAGAAAGAATGAGCGAGAGAGAGAGAGAGAGAGAGAGAGAGAGAGAGAGAGAGAGAGAGAGAGAGAGACAGAGAGAGAGAGAGAGAGAGCGAGCAAGACAGACAAAAAGAAAGAGAATGAGTGAGAGAGAGAGAGACAGAGAGAGAGAGACAGAGAGACAGAGAGTGCGCAAGACAGACAAAAAGAGAGAGACAGAGATAGACAGACGGGTACACAAAGAGGTACAGAGACAAACAGCAGACTGAGAGGAAGAGGCAGACAGATAGATAATGAGAGAGAGAGAGAGAGACAGAGAGACAGAGAGAGAGGCAGAGAGAGAGAGACAGAGAGAGAGAGAGAGAGAGAGAGAGAGAGAGAGAGAGAGAGGGAGAGACAGAGAGAGAGAGGGAGAGGGAGAGGGAGAGAGAGAGAGAGAATATACCTGTACTGAAAAACACACTGAAGCATTTAAACTGACCATTCGGGTCAATTAAGGTAAATGAATGTTAATGTATCTGAAACAAGGTCATTCAGCCAATCAGGCCTATAATATGATTACTGTGGGAATGTTGTGGCACCACGTTGCAGATTTCCATCTGAGATGGTGGTCATCAAATACAGACGGTGGAAAGCTTACGTTGATCAGACTTCTCAGAATACATATGTGACCCCTCCAGGGAAAACCAGGTCAAAGTCATTCTTTTTTTTTCCAAAATTAGTTTTTTGCAATAATACAGAGTTTTGTCGCTAATGTGAGAACATTAACTTTTCCCTGGCGGGGTCACATACTGGAGTAGCTCCGTTTAGCCAACATACATGAAGTGAAGAAACCTGGGTCCCTATTCATCAAACATTCGAGTATGAGCACTAATCTAAGATCAGGTGTTGTCATGTAACTGAATGCTGGAACAGCTCTTTAAGTGACTTGAGGCAAGTGTGATGATTTAGGCGTGTGGTTTTCACAGTGCAAACAAATATATTTAAAGAATCCTAAGTTTCCCACATATGATACAGCACATATAGGTGAGTATGGCAGAGAGGGCCCTATGCTCCCAAGTTCTGAATTCAGAGAGAGATCAAAAATTGGGCGTGCTCTCTCTGCTCGGGTAGATGGTGCCCCATCACCTTCACGTTGCAATGTCAGCTGGCTCAGGCGTCTACTGATTGGTCCATTCACAGCTGGGACTCCTGTGCTTTCCTCAGAGCATGTTGGCTCCCCAGTGACGGTGTATCAGCGGTAGTTTGAAAAAAGGCAGTAGCTGCATCACACGCAACGGAGGAGGCTTGTGCATGTCTTCACCCTCCTAGAGTCAGGGACATTGCAAAAGTGTTGGGGAAAGTCGTATTGGGTGGGATGGGCTAATTGGCTACTACTACATTGGGAAAGGGATAAAAATTGGCAAAAATGTAAAAAAAAATTGCCTTCAGCAAAATACCTACTCCCTGGGCACTGCAGCACATGACTCCCCACTGCTCCAGGTATGTGTGTGCTTACAGCCCACTAGTGTGTATGCTGTGCTCACTAATGTGTCTGTGTTTGTATTCACTGCATAGATGTTAAAAATACAGAGAAGAATTTTCCTAAGGGAATCAATAAAACAAGTTTACCAACAAGCCTTTCATGCCATGCCTAAGCACTAAACTTCTAGTGCAGAGTAAACCAAAGTCTATAAACTCACTGTCAGCAACTTGTGGGAGACACTAAAACTGAGCTAAAAAGTGGTGACACTCCTACATCAGCTTTCTACCATAAAAGAGTATCGGGAGCAGCTGCATTTGTGGGCTTTATCACAACTCTGTCTCCAAACTAGTAGAAAAAAAGAATTTTAAAAGCATGAGCTGTGAAGGAAAATAGACCATGTAATCAATGAGTACTAGTGTACATCATAAGACCATTTACATTCTCATTTATAGTATTTTGCATGGCTTACTGGACCAAAAGTTGGGACATGGCATTCAAATCTGAGGTGCTAATGTTTCCCATAATCCACCATACAGTAAAGTCAATGCACACGTCTTCTTATAGCCCTGCTGAGCAGAGTACTTGAACTGCTAAAAGAGAGCGAGTTAGAGAGATACATAGAGAGAGAAAGAGAGAGAGAGAGGTGAATAGGTAGAGGGAGAGATTTAGCAGGACAGACGAGGAGCTTCTGGCCAAAGCCGCTCTTCAGGAGCACTCAGAGGCGGCCCTGCATGTCTCTCTCCTGCATAAATCCACTCCTGTGAGATAAGCCTGCCTGACCCTGCACACCCAAACCCCACAATGCCCTCGCTGGCAAAGCACTGCCTCTGCTGCTGGGGTCCAGGGGCCGTCTGGTCCCCTTCCAGGGGCCACGTGGATGACTGGCCACAGGACTGAACCTGCCGGCCCTGTCTGCCTGCGTAATTTAAAAACTGGACGAAAAAGAGGCGAGAGAGAGAGAGTGAGAGAGGGAGGGAGAAGGGGGAGTGAGAGAGAGAGAGAGAAAGAGAGCGCGAGAGAGAGAGAGATAGAGAGGAGCCTGCTGGCTCAAATTCAGATTCATTTCACACTCGCTGAGAGGACGAGACAGAGACAGAGAGACGGAGACACAGAGAGAGAGAAACCCCATCTCACCTCCAGCAGTCAGGTCCACTGTGCAACTCCTCCTGTGCCCCCCTGCTCCCTGCAGATGTGCCCTGTCACCTTGCAGGGGTCAGTAGAGGTCAGCAGGAGTCAGCGGGGGTCTGTCGTGCCATGTGGAACATGTGGCTGAGCACTGCGCTGCCCAGGCTGCGACTACTGCTGACAAACAGACAAAACCAGGGGCTCAAATCTAATTCAGAACACCCAAAGCCCACCCTCACTTCTTCAACCCACTTCCACTTGAGAAAGGTAGGACTGTGCATAGACAAGAGCCTGTCAATATGATACATATTATGATACAGGGGTTACAATGTAAAATTCTAATATGATATTGTAAGCAAGGTGATATACTGTGATTTCTTTATAAAATCTAATTTTAGGAGAACTTTCCACTGGACTGGAAGAGTCTAATGGCTGAATGTTAGAACATTGCCATCTAGTGGTCATGGGTTTAAACACAACATATAATTGAACCACCAGTTGTTAACAGTTCATTAAAAATCCTTACTGTGTTTTTGAGCATCTATACACTATCACAAAACATAATATTGTAATACTTAATTTTTGATCAGTGACGATGTTTTATAATTTTCTCTTTTTAGATTTGCTAAAATAGTTTCTCTTCCTGTTTATTTATTTGCATTAAAATGGAAACTATTTTAGTTATTTTTCTTATTACTATTTTGAACATTGACTTTCTCAATATAAGTTCTGATTAAAACTTCAGGAGCTCGACCTGAAGCATGGGTGTTATGCTAGTTTGAGAAAAGAAACAAGTGAATCTTTAACAAATCAAGTATATTTTATTTATTGTCCACCATAATTTACAAATAAATTATTTAAAAATCCTACAATGTGATTTCCTGGATTTTTTTTTCTCATTTGACTCTCATAGTTGAAGTGTACCTATGATGAAAATTACAGACCTCTCTCGTCTTTCTAAGTAGGAGAACTTGCACAATCAGTGGCTGACCAAATACTTTTTTTCCCCACTGTATGCATGTACCAAATGAATATCATATTGCAATCACATCTTCTGGACATCCAGTGGTTTTTCATTGTTTAAAAATGGTCTGCATTGTAGATTAATACTAAAGTCATTCAAACTATGAAGAAATAGATATGCAATTATTTAGTAAACAGTTAAACAAACCAGAATTTGTTTTATATTTTACATTATTCAAAGTAGACACCTCTTGCTTGTTTTATTTGCATTTTCTGTCAGCTTTATGAGGTAGTCACCTGGAATGGCTTTCAGTTAAGAGTTAATGAGCTTGTCAAGAGTTAATGACTTGTACATTGAATAGAATAGAATATATCTTTTAGAATACAATATATATATATTTATTGTTGCTGAAGAAACAATGTTAAGAACAGTCAGTGTTATTTCTTTGAAGAATCTAAAATCTAAAACATATTTTAAGTTTATTATAAACACTTTTAAGTTTACTACATGATTCCTTATGTGCTCCTTCATAGTCTGGATGACTTCAGTATTCATTTACAATGTAGGAAAAAATAAAAACATTGAATGAACCTTTGACTGGTAGTGTATTTGTACTGTTACACTCAAATCATTAATTTGGTCCTGCTTATCATATTTAGCCGTTTTATGTTGTTCTATCTAAAACATGACCTGTTTATGGTAGGAGGCATTTATTTTAGTTATTGAAGGGGGTAACATCAGCTAGGCTAGGCTAGTGTACTTGGTTTTGTTTACCATTCATAGCTTCCAGCCAAAGGATAATGCTATCTGTCCAGGTAACAGTTTAGCATATTGCTAGCTTTGATTTTAAACACTTAAACACACACACACACATGCTATTATGCTAACATTATTCCTTAACATTTTATTTAGTAACCTTACACAAATATACTGTGGTAATACCGTGGTTGTACATGGTTGTTTTGGACACTACTATGATGGTAATACCATGCTACAATGGAAATACTTCAGTAATACAAGTAGTTTTACAATAGTAAATACTATCAGTAATATTACTTTGTTGAAACTTGAGGCATTACTGTAGTATCACTATTATACCAATGTGCAAATTACCACATCACTACATCATACATGTAAATGTATGTTTATTATGTTAACATTCAAAGTTTCCAGAGCATTGATATACAACAGTGATTAAAACTTAATAATAACAACAACAACAACAATAATAATAATAATAATAATAATAATAATAATTCATTATTATTATTATTATTATTATTACTGGATCTACATCACATGTGTCCTGTTATTCTGAATCACCAGACAAATGTAGGCCAATCAGAAAAGAGTATTTGTCTTGTCCAGGGTAGAAAAAATATTGCATTCCATTAGTGAAACATGTGACAGAGTGGACATAAATTTGATACTGAATTTGTTCAATTATGTGAATGCCTTAAGAATACCTATGATTGGTCAGTATGCCCACAACATACAGTATAATAAAACATTCAGTGATTGGTCAGCTAATGCACTGTTCCAGTAATGATATTATACAGTTTACATTTGAGTAAATCCATATCTGGTGTGGGTAGACATGATAATGTCAGGAATCCCCATCAAGCCAGAGAAAGACATGTAACTGTAGTTTAACACAGTGCTCTGATGAACCCCAGAATTTTGGCTCCACCCAGACCCTGAATCCACCTGTACAGCCTCACAAATTAGAATAAAATGAAGAGCTTTCACATCACACAGATTCAGACATGAGGATGGGAGATTGTTATTAGCATGTGTTTTATTTTTATTTTATTTATTTATTTTTTGTTATTTATATGTAGCTCACACCTCCAAATCCTGTCATCTAAAGGGTGCATATATGAAATGACTACAGGGACAAGCTTTGGGGTTTGGAGGTAGTCAGGATCGTGCTGTTTGCTGATGAACACTGAGTTCGAATGAAGCACACAAATGCAGAGAAGCCCTGGAGCTCAGCCTCAGACAACACTTGGGAAGAAAAAGAGAGACACCCATGGGCCAAACCATGGCACTGCACATCTAAAGCCATCTTCTGCATGGTCTTTACTCACTACTTTCTCTCAAAGCTACTGACCATGGCAGGAGAAAGGACTGATGGGCCACCATGACAGTGCCTGCCAGCAAAATCAACTAAAATTATACATGAAGAACATCTTAAGGTCATATGGTCAAATAAACCTTAGACATAGATATATCTATTATGTTCCTACTTAGTATACTATTATTATGGACAATGTTCAAGCACTTAAAGTGCCTTTAAGTTGCATAAATGTTTCTCTACCCACTTTTATATTGACTATTTTTGTCTTACTACTCTAATTTTTAAGCCTACTAATCCTGGAAATATAATGTACTGAAAGGCAAGCTGACCCTTTCTGGTGCCTGGTGGAATCATCGAGGCTTTCTTCACCTGTTAAATGATTACGTTTCCATTTCACACTCCTATAACTTAAGAACAGCCATCTGCATTGCTCTCCATGTAGTCACTGAATAATAAGACCTAAATCAATGGTGTGGTTATAATGTTCGCTCCGAAAAAAACACTATTAACAGAATAAATACCAATAATAATGTAGTAATGTAATAATGTAATAGGTAGTAATAGTTAGAAGTAATTTTAAGGTAATAATGTGTTGGTTTTCAAATCTTGTTTTCATTACTATTTCTATTATTATTACACTATTAGTAGATAAAATCAAGTGTGCTGGTTAAAATAATGTGATGGTTGAGGACTGAGAGAACATTGAACTTCATACTGTCTCGCATCATCAACACATGAAATGTATACACTAGAGCAGTTGGGGTATTGTTGCCTTGCTCAAGGGCACTTCAGCCATGGTGGTCCCAAGCCTGCTTCTCTAACCTGAAGGCCATGACTACCCTGACGGTTAAGTAATATCACAATTAATGATTCATTAATAATAAGAAGCAGTTTATAATATTAACATGACTCAACGTCCGAAACAACACACATTCATGTCAAATAAAGTCTTTGTTTATTGATTAGTCAATAATAGCCTGACTAAAGCCTGGTGTTAAAACTTAGTGATAGTTAAGATGGCTGATTGTCTGATGCAAAATTTAGTAATGCTTTATACAGTCTTAATACTGTTATTTGTGAGCCTTATTGTAAAAGTATTATCTTTATTCTCATGTACAGAGTCCTAAAAGAAATTGCACTGAGTTAATTTTACTTGTTTTATTGAGACTACTAGTTATTTCATTGCCACAACATAGCCTTTTTCCTTGAAATAATAGAATGACTTTATCCAGATATAACATAACAGCATAGCAATAGTAATACAACATTAACTTGTTATCTCAGGAAAACAACTTTGATTTCTCAATATCTTCAGAAAATAACCCAGTTATCTTGAGAAAACAGTATTTGTTATGTTGTGATTATGAAATACATTATTTAAGAAGCCAGGAAAAAACCGTTGGCTTGTGATGAAGAAGTTCATTTCAGATCTCAAGAAAATGTTTATTATGATGTGATAATGAAATAAATAATTTGAGATCTCAAGAAAATTTTTGTCATGATAATTACATCATTTGAGATTTCAAGAAAACAATGCTTGCTATGCTGTGATAATGAAGCAAATAATGTGATTGCATGATAAACCAAATAAAAAAAACTTAATATAACTGCAATGGAGTAAAAATTATATACAAGCCCATGACCATTTAGGACTTCCTTACTTATGGAAACAATATTTACAATTAAAAGTACATTTCATATAATTTCAGTGTGCCACAGACAAGACTCCTAATCTTCATAATCGCTCTAAGCTAACTGGTGAAAAACACCAGAATGCTACATATGGATTAAAGAACTACCATTGCTACTGGATCACCAGGCCGGACACAAATGAGCCTTCCAGCATTTGGCGAGTCTGAAGCCTAAGAAATGAACTCGCCTAAAGAAAACGAGCAGCTCGGTGTGAAGGGGAGCAGAGGACTGAGCTAAACCTGCACTGCTCTTCTTCTCACACCAAACCAGCGGCCCGTGCTCCCTCTTCCTTTCTATTGGCCTCATAGTCACAAGAAAAGGGTGTGCAAAAAGGACTTTTTGACTGAAAAAAGGAATCATTGTCCATAAATCCGCAACTGTAATGGTTCTATTATACAGAGGCAAGAATGAGCTTGCCTTACAGCTACGGTGGTAAGTGTTAATTAAGGAGGTTGAATACAATGCACTGCAACTGGATCCTTATTTAATGCTGTCTGGCAACTCTAAATAGGGAGAAAATGAAATTCTCCGTCGCCTCCCAACTCCTCGCTACAGCCACTTTCCTGTTTATGGAACCAGAATTACAAAATCACATTACTGTTTCCAGCTGTAAATGTATTATTGTGCATATGCAATGGCTGCCTCCAAGCAAATGGGACATCTATATTGTCAACGCAAGCAGTGGACGTAATCATGCAGGCTCATCTATAGTTGTGGTTCTGCACTAATGAAATGCAGCATTACAAACTCAGGACAAAAAAGCGCACAGAGGCTGTGTAAAGGATAGTTTTAACATTTCATTTAAAGGGTGGTTACATGTACAGCAGAAAAGCCTGACATTTTTCTCATTATGCATTATATAATGGAGTCATGAAATAACAAAAAATTAAGAGGAAGACTGTATGTATATCCTCTTCCTTCCAATCCAAATGCCCTATAACAGGTCACCAACTTTGCTTCTGGAGACATCTTCCTCCACACTTACTTCAACCTGAATTGACTCAACATCTAATTATTGTCTTCATCAGTTGTTGATTAGTAGAAGAACTTGTGTTAGATTTGGGCTGAATATGAAACCTGCAAAAAGGTAGATCTCCAAGAAGGTTGGTGGCCAAGTCCTTAAAAATTCCTGCCTCTACCGTGTTAAGCTTTCACATCCACCACCACCCCTTCTCCTTCATAACCATTATTTGAGGGTTCATTGTTTAAATTAACATTCCTTTGGGAACAATCTGTGTTTTAAGAATATTTTTAAAGTTTATTTATCAAGAAATGGTTCTTCAAAGTAAGGAACATGAAAAAAGGTTCCTGAAGGCACTTTTCGTGATTCTGTCAGTAGGATGATTCTGAGAATCCAATAAACAGACTTTTTGTTTTTAGCATGTAGAAGGTTTGGCTCTAGGTCAAAGCAGAACTTCATTCCAAAATATCTCTTCTTCACTCAGGTTACAGTCATCCATCCCTTTTCATTCAACACATACTGAAGGCATGATCTGAAGTAGTGAATTAACTTCATGCTAACTAATAAGATACAGATTTGGCTGCTTTCATATCCTAAACATCATCAAATCAGATATCTGTCAACAGCAGAACTTAAGTTTGCATTAGCACTCTTGTAGAGGCCACTAAAATCAATCAATCTGACGTTTATTAACCACCCTAATTCTCCAAAGAAAATGCTGTAATAGCTCCAAGTTTCTGAAGTACAGGTTGTTTCAAAGCAAAAGAAACAGTCATATAAAATGATTTTGCAGCTGGTGATCCAATTTTAGACACCAGCTGTGGGGAAAGGTGAAACCTGTCACCAACATGGTGGCCATCTTGAATTAAACCTCAGTTTTACAGCTGGGAAAGTAGGTGGGTGACAAGTCAAACTGTTAAGGAATTACAGCAGATGAACAATGGTGTGCTTCATGTCAACATATGATGATGATGCTGATGCTAAAATGAAATGTTAAAAAAAGCTAAAAAAAAAAATGATAACCTTAACATGGTGGACAGCATATTGAACACATTTTGTATCTTTTATGATAAATTTTCGGCTTTCATATAAAATCTCTGGTTAAACACGAGAACACAGAGTAATGTTGACATGAAGTACACCACTGTTTTTCTAGTGAAAATCTCTATCAGTTTGAAGTGTCACACACCTACCTTCCCATCTGTAAAACCGTTTAATTCAAGATGGCTGCAATGTTGGTTACATGGCCTGATTGGTTTCCCCCTTCCCCTACAGCTTGTGTGTAAAACTGGATCATCATCTGCCAATGGCATTTTCATTTTATATGGGTATATTGTTGGAGCAACTCACAGAACATCAGACATTAGGTTCGTAACAACACGAGAATACAGTGAAACCTACATTTTTGTCATTAATTTGTTCTAAAGTGCCTGATGATAACCAAAATGAACATTAACTGAAGCAGCATTTCCCATTAGAAATAATGTAAATCCAATTCATCCATTCCAGACACTCCAAAATATTAACAAAAATGTTTTCATAGAATAACTATAGTTTTGCATACAGAAAAAAGAGAAATAATAACAAAACACCAATGAAATGGATAAATGAACATTTATCATCACTCTTACGGGTTTACACTCGTTTGTTTTAGAGCGTGTCAGTGTGGTCCAGCCGCAGCCTTTGTTTTGTGCACCCATTCTTGGGGTTCTTAGCCACTATTTGTTTTTGCATCCATTTTCAGGTGGAAGCGCTTTTCATTGCTTTAGTATGACATGTTATAGTTTATTCTGAACATTATCAATGAGAAACAATAAGAAACAAAGTCAGAGAAACAATGAGAAACAAAGTCAGAGAAACAATGAGAAACAAAGTCAGAGAAACAACAAGAAAAAATGTCAGAGAAACAGTGAAACACAAAGCCAGAGAGAAACAATGAGAAACAAAGTCAGAGAAACAATGAGAAACAAAGTCAGAGAAACAATGAGAAACAAAACCAGAGAATCAAAGAGAAACAAAGCAAGAGAAACAACAAAAAACAAAGCCAGAGAAACAACAAGAAACAAAGCCAGAGAAATAATGAGAAACAAAGCCAGAGAAATAATGAGAAACAAATCCAGAGAACCAATAAGAAGCAAAGCCAGAGAAAGGATGAGAAACAAAGCCAGAGAAACAATAGAAACAAAGTCAGAATGAACGACGAACGCATGGGGGGATGCTTTGTTTTCGCATAAGTTGCTGTGAGTCATGTGGGCACACTGACAAAAACCTTTCAGATGAACAATAACTGAAGCAAAATTTCCCTGAAAAAGTCAACAATAACCAGATTGTATGATAACCAGGGAAAATGATACCGAGGTTCCACTGTATAGATTTTGATAGCAGTACTAATTGTAATATCACAATACTTCATATAAAATCAGTACTCTCACTAAAAAAACACTGATCATTTTCAAAAATGCCAAATGTTTAATTGATAAAACAGAACATTTCTCATGTTTTACAGCTTAACTCTCAGTATTAACAGTATTGAAAGTTAAAGTATAGAAAGAGCTGCTAAATATGAGTAATGGAACGTTTCTGTACTTTTAATAGTTGGCACAACTTTAATCAGATATTTCAGTTCAGCCTGTATGCCTGTAGGATCATCATTACCATTTAAAACAAACCAGCTAATGCTTAACCAGCCTAGCAGAGCAAATAAAGTTCTCCCAAAATCAGCACACTCATCAAAACACACTGCCAACATTTAACTGAAAAGTTTGAGCTGGTGACAATCTTGGCTTGGCAATGAAATACAACTGTCAGTAACGAGTTAGCCGTAAACTTTCAATCTTGGAGAGGACCTCAGTCTGCCTGCTGTGTGATAATGGAGGGATATTGACTGCTAGAAGGATAAGGAGTTTATTGAGATGGAAAATGGCCACAAGTTAAGCGCCTAGGCTAAGTAAATGAAATAAAGGGCAATCGCATCTTATTAAATGAGACTCGTTCCTCTTAGCGAGGCAAAGTAATTATAAAGTTCATTACTGTAATGAGTTAGGCCATTCTAGAGGAGCAAGCCCAGGCCAGGGAGGAGAGAAAAGCCACCATTGATCAAACCGTCAGATCAGTCAAACTCGCAGAGTGCTGCAGGAAGGCCTCGGGCAGAGCAGTTCTGAGAATGATGAGAGTTTAAGCATGACGTCACCTCACACTTTATTTCAGGTTAGCGCAGTCTTTCTATGAGGAAACTTCATGGCCTTTAAGGTCGTCCTCCTAATGCAATTACAGTCTCCTGGCATTTCACTTTCATGTAACATTTTCAGTTGGCAGAATGTCTTCACCCTCACCTGTTTATTTATTTTAACTGAAAACTGAAGCCATTGAGTAAAACATGATTAGACATTAGACATCTAAAATTATTTATCAGTGCTTTATAGCATCTCTGTCATCATACATAAAAAGGAATATTGTGAAAGAAATCAGTTTTGTTCATTATTGAATTAAACTGTCATATTTTATAGTCATTACATGTAAAGTGATATAAACCATTTCTTTGTTTTAATGTTACTCTGTATCCAGGTCAGCACATCATCTAGTCGTAGTGTTGGCACTGTGGGCATGTCTTTTTTAAAAAAGGAAATGGTCATGTTCATATAGCTTGTCAGCAGATGGAAGCATGAAGTGCTCTAAAATCTCAGTAGATGGCTGTGTTGACTTTGGACTTTGGATACAACACAGTGAACCAACACCAGCAGATGATGTGACACCTCAAACCATCACAGAAACTTCACACTGGACTTCAGACACCTTGGACTGTGTGTCTCCACTCGTACTCCAGGAGCTTGATTTACAAATAAAATTGACTTTCATCTGAAAAGAGGACTTTGGACCACTAATCAGCAGTCCAGTTCATTTTCTACCAGGTAAGACTGGTTTAGGAGTGGCTTTATATTAGGAATGCAGCAGTTGTAGCTGGAAAAAAAAAAAAAAAAAAAAAAAAAAAA
>BRDA01087650.1:0-11199 GCA_036984385.1 Crenuchus spilurus
ATATATATATATATATATATATATATATATATATATATATATATATATATATATATATATATATATATATATACACCCAAGTGGATATACCCCTGTTGCTTATAGTATGGAACAGCCATTTTTTTGCCTAATTATAACATGATTCACTTTAAATTAACCACATTTAATATTTCTTCAGTGTTGTTCAAGAATAATAGCATTTTAATTTCATATACAGTATGACATGTAAATAATGTTGAATTTGACATACATGCTGATAGTGGAGACAGGATTACATCATTGCTGTTGGTCAATGAGTTTTATTCTCAGTAGTTTATTTTTTTACTTTCAACATCAAAAACAAAGTGAGTGCCTGCGTGACACGAACCACTTTTTGTTTGTTTTAATGCATTTTGCTTGGCTGTTAGTGCTCGGATGTTAAGCCGAGGATGCTCCCCTTAAGCTTGTGTGTTCATTGGATGCTGTGATCATGGTGATTTTGTGTTGTGTGCATTGTGCGGAAGAAGGGATGGCATTAGAGTAACCTTTGCTTTTTGCTATTAGTCCACTGGCAATAATATGCTCAGACCATGGCTCTGCAAAACATTTTCAAAGGCCATCTAATGGCTTCTGCCTGCTGCTGAAATATGTCATTAATGTCTGTGGTGATTATTAGGCTTGTCAGAGCGCGGCTTTGTGTTGCTCTGCCTGTGGATGAAAAGGCGAGAGAGAATGACTGAGAGTAAGAGAGAGTGAGCTATGGAAGCAATGTAGTTCTGAACTCTAACATTCATGGCTTTATTATGTAGTGCACAAGTGCGTAAAGTGATAGCTTGGATAATATAATCAATACAAATTGAAATCTTACTTCAGCTGTACCAGATCTTAAGGATTCGTCCTTTGGTTTGCACTGTAAGATACTTTTAGACAAATATGAGCACAACTCAGGTTTTAAGGTGGCTGCAATTCTTTAATCACAGTGAATTTGATCTTCACCTTTATCCCATCTCTGCAGTGAACACATACACCAACTAGTGAACATTAGGAACAATGGGAGACAGTGAGCGCACACCTGCTTAGAACATTGGGGATCCCCTTCAGCTGTAACACCCAGGAAGCAGTTAGGTGTTAGGTGTCTTGCTCAAGATCACTTCAGCTGTGCCCTATTTTTCAGGGAATTGAGCCAGTGACTTTTGTCCCAAGCCAAAATAATATTATATTGTATATACAACATATTGAATATACAACAAATTCAGCAGAAACCAACATGACCTTTGAGAACATCGCCATTGATGATTTTTTTTTGCCCACAAATTTATGTTTATGCTAAGAATCCTACAGTTCTTTGGTTAAAACTATTAACTTTTCTGGTTCTGGAACTGATGGTAAAAGTGCACCAAATGGTTCAAAATTAGATGCATGAATTGGAAATGAACACGATTGATCGCTGCTTATTCACTTGAACGTCTCTTTTCAACAGAAAATGAATAATAAACAAAATTTTATTAGATTAGAAATGAGCATCCAACCAGCTGTATGTACAGTATCACTCAAAGGTCACCCATTTTCCGTGATAATGTACTTTTACTTTAGAAAAAAATATATTTTCTAGATTTATGGAGACTGATAAAACCACAGCTGCTGCTGTCACCGCTGTTTAGCTCAATTTTGGTGTCTTACATAAGTTGTTTAGATAGATAGATACATACATACATACATACATACTGTATACACATACATAGATACTTACTTACTTTCTTTT
This sequence comes from Crenuchus spilurus, assembly GCA_036984385.1. Classification (NCBI taxonomy): domain Eukaryota; kingdom Metazoa; phylum Chordata; class Actinopteri; order Characiformes; family Crenuchidae; genus Crenuchus; species Crenuchus spilurus. Next base: position 1,742 of record BRDA01087650.1, read on the forward strand.
TCTTTCTTTCTTTCTTTCTTTCTTTCTTTCTTTCTTTCTTTCTTTCTTTCTCTCCCTCTCTCTGTCTGTCTGTCTGTTTCTCTCTCTGTCTCTCTCTCTCTCTCTCTCTCTCTCTCTCTCTCTCTCTCTGTCTCTCTCTCTCTAACACTAACATATTGTAAAATTTACCTGAGCAAAGTAGCTGAGTAGCCGCAATTATTACCAGTTGTATAACCAGAAACTTTGCTGTAAACTGTAAATATAAATTACTCTGCAAACATGTATACATTAAATACAGTATGCATTAAATATGTATACTCCTGTGCATTGAGACAAACGCATACATACAAACGTATGTAATGATTACTGTAAAACTGCCTTAAGATTGAGATTAAGATTTAGCTAAGTCCACAGTGGCCTCCCCCCATCCGGTACGGGCAGAGATAAAAAGTCTGATGGCTCTTGAAACAAGTGATGACCTGAATCAGTTTATTGAGCAGTTTAGAGCGAGTTTCTAGACTTTAGTACAGCTGTTTACTTTCCCACAGAATTTAGTCTATATTTTGCGCAAGGCATCATGGGATGTAGGATTATTGTGTGTTTTGTCTAAATCATAACAAAGCATTGTTAACAGAGTGGGATATTATTGAGCGGCCAGGTCTGTTACTGAGAATTGGATATAAAAACCCTACAGCATTGGGTTTACATGTGATGGAGCTTCATTCACTGCTCTTCGGGCGAGTCCAGAACATCCAACATCAGTATCTGAGCTCAGCTGAATACAATAGTGAATTCTTTCCAAGTTACCAAACTTCAGAAAGACTAAATGGTCACTTGACTTGCTACACTAGTTGTGTGATGAGTATACAAGCAGTGATTGTGAGTCTCAGCTCTCTTTGTCTCCAGAGGTTGACCTCCATAAGCCTCCTGAAGAAGCTGTTCCACTCTTTTATGCAAAATAATTTGTGTGTAAGATCATCATCCGTGCCAAGGTCTCCTCAGCATCTTTGTGTTGGCCATTCTGCTGCCCTGCTTTCGTCCTCTGAGCAGACTCCTTTTGATCGTCCTCCACACTGTATTACGTAAAGGATGCCTAGGATGCTTGGCAGTGCCACTTCACAGAGGCTCCATTCAGTGTTCGATCAACTGTCACCGTCTGTGTTTGCCAAGTGACTGGAATTTCACACGCCACAGAGATGCCGGATGAGAGTGATGTCCCATCAGATAGGAAAAGCTCCCCCTGCTAGATTTGCGGTAAATTGCGGTCGCGGCAATTCCATCCTCAATATTCCCCTTTTCTCCACCTCACACTTAAGCATTGGTGCTATTTTGGTGAAAACATTTTCTTTGTGGTCTCTGTGTGTGGAGGAAAATGGGCTGGGCTTTGCTTTCTGCCATAATAGGTGGTAGAAACTATAATGGGGGACGTTTAAGGAAATGCTAATAGGCTTTACACTAAAAAAAGGACTGAAGAGAGAGATGGAGAGAGAGGGGGAGAGGGAGTGTGACTGCAAATCAGCCAATCCCAGGGCACCTCTCCTTTCACGCCCTATAAAAGACGACATGACACAGCTGCATGCTTTTTTCAGGCTGTAACGCTGCCCCTAGTGGTGGAAGGGTGTACCTGCTCTGCCCACAGGCAGTAGGAAGAGTACATAGGGACAGAGAAAAAGAGAGTGAGTTTGCCTCGCTGGCAATCACATGTGGTATAGAGTGCCAGGGCTGAGAGAAGACAGGTGGCATAGATTCCAGTCCCTTGGGGATTTACCAGTGAAGAGGAGGAAACTTCTTCTACTCTCTCCATTAAAATAAAAATAAAGCCTCTTTAACAGTGTTATCATTTTCCTAAACAGTTTAAACATAATAGCATTATTATATATCTGTATAATGAACTGCATCTACATCCTGTGTCAGCATGTTTGTATCTGTGACCTTTTTCTTTTCCTCTGATATTTTGATGTGATGGTGTGTTTAGGACAGTGTCTGCTCTTTTAAGCTCAGTTTTAGTGTCTCTCACAAGTTTTTGTTTATAGTACAGCTCTTTACTGTCAACCAGAAATTTTGTACATATTTAGCACAAGGCATCATGGGATGTAGGAATATGGTGGACATGTGTTTTGAACAGCATTAGTCTTATAGCACTTATTTCACTAATGTTACACAAGAACATTTTTCATCTTAAGAGACATACTTTAGTTGACAAATGGTAGCACCAGTCTCCTATTCTAGTGATTAATAGTGCTTATTGAAGTTGTTTAAGAACTAATATCTCCTAATCTAGTGATTAATAGTGTTTATTGAGGTTGTTTATGGACTAATATCTCCTATTCTAGTGATTAATAGTGCTTATTGAAGTTGTTTAAGAACTAATATCTCCTAATCTAGTGATTAATAGTGTTTATTGAGGTTGTTTATGATCTAATACCTCCTATTCTAGTGATTAATAGTGTTTATTGAGGTTGTTTATGGACTAATATCTCCTATTCTAGTTATTAATAGTATTTATTGATGTTGTTTATGGACTAATATCTCCTGTTCTAGTGATTAATAGTGTATTGAGGTTGTTTATGGACTAATATCTCCTATTCTAGTGATTAATAGTGTTTATTGAGGTTGTTTATGGACTAATATCTCCTATTCTAGTGATTAATAGTGTTTATTGAAGTTATTTATGGACTGATATCTCCTATTCTAGTGATTAATAGTGTATTGAGGTTGTTTATGGACTAATATCTCCTATTCTAGTGATTAATAGTGTTTATTGAGGTTATTTATGGACTGATATCTCCTATTCTAGTGATTAATAGTGTTTGAGGCTGTTTAAGGACTAATATCTCCTCTTCTAGTGGGTAATAGTGTTTTTTGGGTCATTCCATGATTCCTACATCCCATGGTGCCTTGAACAAAATATGTAAAAAACGTTTTAGCTGTACTAAAACACTTTAATGCTTATTTACTTTATTTACCAAATGAACAATTTTATTGGAAAAAAAAAACTTCTATTATGTGACCTGTACAGAAGTTATGGCACTGAAAATATTTGTTTTTAAGAACAGTTTCTGGTATGTGCCTAGTTGGTCAGGGCTTTAGCCTACAGCAAGATAATGACCCAAAACATAAGTCCAAGCTCTGTCAGAACTACCTCAGGAAAGAACAACAAGATGGTCAGCTCGAAAACATGGACTTAAACCCCATCCAGCTGATTTGAAATGAAATGAAAGCAAAGAAAACCTACAAGTGCCAACATTTCTATGAATATATATTTATAATCTGCAGCAGATTTGTGATGAACTGTCTGAAGAATATTTGATGTGAATTGTAGAAAGAATGTCACGAGTGTGTTCAGCTGTTATATCTGACAAAGGTGCTACTTTGTGTCCAAAGTTTAGATACATTTTAGTTTACAAACTGATTACATGAGTTCTTATTTAACTTATATGCTGTCATTGTAGAGTCAGTGAAACATTAAAGTGAATCATTTTCCCATAAGTACTGGATGGAGCAGAGAACAAAGTTTTACTGCTCTACAGTTCAATATTGGGGGCTTTATACCCTTCTTGCCTAGACTGGCATTAGACATGGTGCCAGCAGGTTCATGTTTAGTCCTGTTCTATTGGCAGTACTTCTTTACAGGGACTAGACAAGCTGTGTGCATTTCTACATCTGTGTCAACTTGATGGAGCTGAGTAGATTCAGTAGAAGGGGTGTCCACAGACATTTGGACACACTGAGATCTGACTCTGGCCATGAGCAGCTCATCTGATTGTGTCTGTAAGGGTTAAGGAGAGTGCAGCAGTGCGGTGGATGGTGTATTGGAGCCACCGCAGCCAGGCTGAGAGTGCAGCCTGAGATCATTACAGTTATTACTGCCTCTCTCCTCTCTCATTAGCTCAGCCTTCCTCCTCATCTCCTCTTCGCCATCAAAAGTGTGTTTGGGCTGAGGCAGAGAGTGCCACATGTTTGGTATCTGCTGAAATAAAGTGTCTCCTTATCGCCTTCATAATTAGCTCCTAGCTGTCACATCCTGTTGGCTCGAGTGAGGCAGGCAAAATGGGCTTTCGTGTGCATGGAGTAAGCTGGCCCAGGCGTTCATGTGGCAGCGATGGGGCAGAAACAGTGGCGTAAAAAAAATGCCCACAGGACAACCTTCAAATCTCCCACCCACTGTATAGGAGGATTAGCAGCAAATCCTGCCTTACAAAACGTGTGTTTACTCTCCTCACAACAAGCCCTCGGAAAGATGAACCCAGCACGCTGGAATATGGACCAGTGAACAAGCTGCAGGAAGAAAACGATGGCTGTCTGTGTTGATTATACAAGTAATAATCTACCCTAAAATTCTGCAGATTAATCACCCAAAGAAGGCCAAACAATACAAATTGGCTTCACTGCCCAATAACAAATGACTCATATTATTATCATTATATAATATACAATAACACAACTGTACAGTCTAATGTAGCTTAGCCTTGTACAGTCATAAATTCAGGGGTGCCAACACTTTCGGCCAAGACTGTATATTCTGAATAAACACACTCTAAAGATTTATTGCCAAGACTTTTGAGTTCAGAACTGAATAAACATGGGTGTTGGCTCCACACTGGTCATTACAGTTTATACAAACTTATATGTGGTTTTATTCCTAAAACAAACTGAATGTGAGGGGTGACACTCTGTTTTTCACTCATTCACTGGGTTCTAGATTGAATATTTATTGGGTAAGTGTGAGAAGTCTTTATTCAGGTGAGCACTCGAGAGAGAATCTTTGTTTTTGCACATTCCTGGGCCGCTACTTCACCACTGGTATGTCTGGAATTAACATGTCGTCACAATATGAATGGCAAATGGCAGGAAAAAAATGTGCTGTGCTCTGACTTGTGCTGAGAAATGTTTCTCTGCTTATTTAAGCTCCTCTCACAAAAATCTAAAAACATATTTTGATTCAACCTTATGTGTGTGTGTATTTATATACACTGCTAAAAAAAATAAAGGGAACACTAAAATAACACATCCTAGATATCAATGAATAAAATATTCCAGTTGAAAATCTTTATTTATTACATAGTGGAATGTGTTGAGAACAAAATCACATAAAAATGATCAATGTAAATTAGGGCTGCGAATCTTTTGGAATCGAGCGAAACGATCCAGAATCGATTCTTGGGGTCAGGAATAAATTTTTTTCCGATTCTTTCAAATACGAACGAAATACTTTACTTTACCGTTGCAATCTCTGCAAATCGCAAGAGTGACGTCAAGCCCTTTCTTACCCGGCCGGGTTGACAGTAAAATCCAAAGTGTTTCCAAATGGTTGCTTTCAAAGACCGCAGCTCGGCTTGCATAGCCGACGCTACTTCCTTGTTTTGCCTAGCACTACGGTGGCTGAAAAGGCACATCCGCACCCGCAAAAAAAATCGATTTTTTGAAAACGAGAATCGATTCTGAATCGTTCAATGTTAGAAACGCGATTCGAGCTCGAAGCGATTTTTTCCTGCACCCCTAATGTAAATCAAAATTATTACCCCTTGGAGGTCTGAATTTGGAATCATACTCAAAATCTCATACCACCCTCATGGAGTCTGTTTCTGACAGTTTGAGCAGAAACATGGATATTTGTGACCTGCTGGAGGTCATTTTGCAGGGCTCTTGCTCTGCTCCTCCTGTTTCTCCTTGCACAAAGGAGGAGGTAGCGGTCCTGCTGCTGGGTTGTTGGCCTCCTACCCCCCCCATGTCTCCTGGTGCACTGGCCTGTCTCCTGGTGTCTGCTCCATGCTCTGGACACTGTGCTGACAGACACAGCAAACCTTTTTGCCACAGCTCACATTGATATGCCATCCTGGATGAGCTGCACTACCTGAGCAACTTCTCTAGGTTGTAGACATCGCCTCATGCTACCTCTATGGTGAGAGAACTGACAAAATGCAAAAGTGACCAAAACATCAGCCAGAAAGGATGAGAACAGAGAAAAGGTCTATGGTCACCACCTGCAGAACCACTCCTTTATAGGGGTCGTCTTGGTAATTGCCTCTCCTTTCTACCTGTTGTCTGTTCCATTTGCACAACAGCAAGTAAAATTGATTCACAATCAGTGTTGCTTCCTAACTGGACAGGTTGGTTTCACAGAAGTGTGGTTGACTTGGAGTTACATTGTGTTGTTTAAGTGTTCCCTTTATTTTTTTGAGCTATATATATATATATATATATATATATATATATATATATATTTCTTTTTCTGAAAAGTAGACTGTTTGATAGGATAAAATCTCACAAATTTATATGTGTGTTTATGAGGAATTTTGGTTTTGTTCTCGCAGGCGGGTTTGCTGACTCCAAAGGGTTTAACGTAATGTTATGAATACTGATGGACTTTTTTAATACAAAGTAATGCTTATTAAATGCATTTTCAATGCTTATGCATGTATCATATATAGGCCAAATTTAAATCAAGAGTTTCCAAAAGGTACATCAACACTTTACATTGACTTTCATTTATTTTGTGAAGTTGACATTTTGGAAACATAAGGTTTTATTCAGGCAACAGAAAAATGTGAAATATACATCATACAAATGACAAGAAATAACTGCTGATTCATCAAAAATATATTTTTAAGTTTAATCGAATGATCCTTACAGCCCTAACAAAATCCCCACACATACAAAACACACACCCAGCAGGCAGTTTTCCCTCTAATTAGGTGTGTGAGGCCTTTGTCATTTGAATGATGATTTGAATCAGATGACTACTTCCCCATGCAGGACCACTCTCAGCACAAAAGGCGTGTCTTTTGTTTGGGGTGAGGGGTTAAGGGAGCTCATTTCACGGCACTTTATTTGCTCCGGTCCCAATGGGATGTCCCTCTGTGAACACTATCAACTCCACCAGCTGGCACCGGGGCCGCGACGGCACAAAGATCTCCGTAAAACTGATGTCCCATTCAATCACAATTTCAGACAAATGAGAGGGCCACATGCCAGGGAAAGTGTTTGTTTATTGTTTGTGTATAAACTTAACCAATACTTTGTGATTATCTATCTATCTATCTATCTATCTATCTATCTATCTATCTATCTATCTATCTATCTATCTATCTGTCTATCTGTCTATCTATCTTATCTGTCTATCTGTCTATCTATGATATTTGCATTAAAATAATTTGTTAACGTATGATGTGATATGCATAGTACAGTGATAAACTTTTGGGCAACAAAAACATGTTAATTATTTAACTTATAAAATGTTTTATTAACAAATCAAACTTAAACATGTTATTGTAAAACATTTATCTTGACAGTAACCATGATCTAAATTGTAAAAACCCCAAATATCATTAGAATTAATACAAATAAACACTCAATTTATTTAACAAATAAATACACTGAAAAGTAAAAAAAAAAAAAAAAAAACAGTTGTGTTCTTGGTGCTCTGCAGCCATCACATGTATTGATTAAATTCATCAGCAGCATGCTTGATTCAACATAATTAAGTATTGTTTAACCAAAGCAAACATATTGAATGAGAACTACAGATAATATACAAGTGCAATGAGAAGAGGTATTGAAAGGGATAAAAACCAACTTAGCTTAAATGAAATTACTAATATGTTATTTTGTTTATTCTAACATTAGTTTTTTTTTATGTAAATTATGTAACTTGCCACTAATTTTGCAAAAACAAGTCATCTACCCAAGTGTTCATCACTCTTCCACATGTTCGTCGTTTATTCTTTGTTTCCCATAGTTTCTCTGGCTTTATTTCTCCTGGTTAATCCTCAAAACAAACTAAAACATGTCGCACTAAAGTGACAGCACGCAGCGCTACCACCTGAAAACGGGTACCAAAAGAAATAGCAGCCTAGAACAGGTGTACAAAACAAACTGCTGCTGGGCCACACTGACACACTCTAAGACAGAGTGTAAACCAGTGATGTTAAATGTTCATTTATCCTTTTCATTAGTCTTTTGTACTTATGTCTCATTGTTTTCTGTATGTAAACCTATAGATATTCTATATAAAATGTATTTTTGTTCATATTTTGGAACGTCTGGAACAGATTAATTGGATTTACATTATTTCTTATGAAAAATATTCCTTCAGTTATCATTCCTTTCAGTTATCATCAGACACTTTAGGACAGATTAATGACGAAAATTGAAAACATATATATGTTAATTAGGTGCTTGAAACAATACATTATTACTTTCACTTGCACTTTATGCTATTGTTAGATTTTATATTTAATTTGTACAATTAATCTGTCCAGCAATGTACTGTTTTACTCTACACACATTCTCAGACATTATGTTGTCTTTTTAATGATGTTTTGACTTCTTCTTGATCATGAGCTTGGATGCTTCAGTAAGCCTAAAGGGTTGTGGTGTGTGTGTGTGTGTGTGTGTGTGTGTATATGTGTGTATGTGTGTGCTTTAGATCCACAGGCGTTCAGCTGAGAGACTTCGGGACCTGTGCTGTGCTAATCGAGGCACCTTCATTAAGGTAGGACAGCACCTGGGGGCCCTGGATTACCTCCTACCTGAAGAATATACCAGCACATTGAAGGTCCTCCACAGCAGAGCTCCTCAGAGCAGCATGAAGGAGATCCAACAGGTCATCAGAGAAGATCTGGGCAAGGAGGTCAGCAGTTCTGACTGTATTAAAGTGATACTTTGATCAGATGTCTAATTAGTAGTTTGTCCTTTAGTCAGCCAGCATGTGTGATATATGATGAATATGAAGGTCTGGGATATGTGTAGTAGATGGTAAGACAACAGTCGGTTCTTGTAGTGGTTATGTTGGATGTTGGAGAAACTGGTAGACTTGAGTGACTTTGGAAAAAAATCTAATCATTTCATTCATTTGTTCATTCCCATATTTAATTAGGCATTAATTAATTAATCACTAGGTGATCATTCATTCATTCCCATATTTAATGAGGTGATCATTCATTCATTCCCATATTTAACAAGATGATCATTCATTCATCCCCATATTTAATGAGGTGATCATTCATTCATCCACATATTTAATGAGGTGATCATTCATTCATTCCCATATTTAACAAGATTATCATTCATTCATCCCCATATTTAATGAGGTGATCATTCATTCATCCACATATTTAATGAGGTGATCATTCATTCATTCTCATATTTAATGAGGTGATAATTTATTCATCCCCATATTTAACGAGGTGATAATTTATTCATCCCCATATTTAATGAGGTGATCATTCATTCATTCCCATATTTAACGAGGTGATCATTCATTCATCCCCATTTAACGAGGTGATCATTCATTCATTCCCATATTTAACAAGATGATCATTCATTCATCCCCATATTTAATGAGGTGATCATTCATTCATTCCCATATTTAATGAGGTGATCATTCATTCATCCCCATATTTAACAAGGTGATCATTCATTCATTCCCATATTTAACGAGGTGATCATTCATTCATCCCCATATTTAACAAGGTGAT
>BRDA01087652.1:5446-17126 GCA_036984385.1 Crenuchus spilurus
CAGACAGTGTTGGAATATTAGGTAGGTAATAGTTGGCGAATAGAGACTGCTACCTCCGCGACCCGGCCCCGGATAAGCGGTTGATAATGGATGGATTATAAGGTTGTGACAGACATTTGAATGTGAATGTTAAAAAAAAGGAAACGTGTAAAATGTAAAGATGTCCCCCTTGATAATCTAATTCAATCCAAATAGGCCTGTTAGTGAACTAGGAGCCGTGTTAGCTAATGTTCATTATATGAATATTAGCAAACTGCCTGGCTATTGAGTTTCAAAACAACTAGTTTCAGATAACATCTCAACAATAATCAATCAGAACATTTCACATTTCCCTGGTCCTCTAGTCCAGACTGTAACCATCACATGACATCATATGAATTCATCCAGTCTCACCAGAACTACATCACCCATAATCTCTGGACGGATCAGGTTCTTCACCTGACTCACAGCACAGCTGTATCTTATTGTCTTCAGCTAAGCTGTTCCGTTAGCACGTTGCTTGGTGTTGTCCTTCCTTAATGCATTCACAAGTCAACCTCCTATTTCTCTTTAGTCAAAGTATTCTTTGTCTTTTCCTTGCTCAGTTGTGATTCCTGTGTTTAGCCTAGCATTAGCTTGTTTCTTGTTTTGCTGTTTGCCGTATCTTAGCATGTTCCTGTTCTTTTTGCTACTTGATATTGTCTCCTGTTAGCCACGTAGCCTGTTATCCTGTTAGCCACGTAGCCTGTTAGCCACGTAGCCTGTTATCCTGTTAGTCACGTAGCAGGTTAGTCACATAGCCTGTTAGCCACGTATCCTGTTAGCCACGTAGCAGGTTAGTCACATAGCCTGTTAGCCAAAGTAGACTGTTAGCTACATAGCCTGTTAGTCACATAGCTTGTTATTTTGTTAGCCATGTAGCCTGTTAGCCACATTGCCTGTTATCCTGTTAGCCAAGTAGCCTGTTAGCACATATCCTGTTGGCCTTGCATGCCTTTTGTCTTTTCTTTTGTTGTTTTGTTTTGCCTTGCGCTTAGTCTCATTTGTTCCTTCTGTCCTTTTGTATCTTGTTAGCTGCTGTTGTTGTTTTCTTTCACAGTTATTCTGTTTACTGTTCTTGGTTGTGGCCCTGGCCTGTTCCCCGACTACTCTTTTGGGTCGTACTTTTGGTTTGTTAGCTGTTCTTGTCTGTTCTCTTTTACGTTTACTGATTGCCCTGTTAAAGCTTCGTGTTTTACACCTGACTGCATCCTTCCCCTCACTTGTGCAATGTGACAAAACACATTTAATCCCAATGCTAACACTGACATCCTGTTCTTTTGTCACTGTTTCATTTCAGTGCCATTGTGATGTACACAGAACCAGAATAAAATGAATAGCATTAAATACCGACAGACTGCACTGTAATGACTAATATTACAGCATGGAAGGCCCATTTGCAGTATACTGTGGATATAATATGCACTGGGTTTTATATGAATGGCAGACTTTGATGACAGTCAGATTAGATTTTTAATCAACTCAAATGGCTGAAGCTCCTAAAAGGCCAGTTTTGGCATGGTTTGGGGAGGCTATGGTGGTGCCAGCCCTCCACTGTTTTCAAATCGATCAGAGGCACTTCACGGCCCTTTGAAATCTACATCAAGAAGCTCTTAGATTGCAAGACTCATGGGGTGGATCTTTTCCTGGACTGCTTGTTTGATTTGCTCTCAAGTGAAATAAACAGAGCATTTGAGGTCTGGATGAAAACTCTCTGATTGCAGTTCTTCAGTCAGATAGTACAGGGCTACGGTTTTGGAATGTAATCAACTGTAAACTCACTGTAACTCACCATTATGTAGATTCAATGTCATCAAAAAGACATTCAGAACCACAATCCATCATTGTCTAATAAGTTCTTTGGCCAAAACTTGAGTCAGCTGTGTGTTTAAGGTGGTAGTGACTTCAGGTTCCTGCAGATGGCGCCGCAGGAGGAAGATCAGATTATAAATAACTGCTGGTTAGGGTTAGGCTTAGATTGAGATGGGTACAGTGTACATTGAATGGTCTGTTTTCTATATTTTGTTTTTCCCCATGAACATATTAAAAGTCCGTTCTATAGATTTCATTTTCCATTTGTAAATATGAATCCTTGAGAGTCACCAAACACATTGGCATGACCAATCACGTGGCTGGTTCAAGACGTAATAAAGTCCAAAAACAAAGTCCATTTCAATCATTATCCCACCCGCTTAATCCTTATCAAGGTCGCAGTTAGTCTCCTACACCCTCACTGGGCGCATGGCAGGGCATTATACTATCCCAACTAAGCCCAGGACAGGGCGCCAATCCATCGCTGGGTGCACACACTCACAGACAGAGTACCCAATTCACCTGATGTTTTTGGACTGTGGGAGGAAACCCACGCAGACACGGGGAGAACATGGAAACTCCACCCAGACGGGGACTTGAACCCAAGACCTCCACAATGAGAGGCGAGTGTGCTACCACTAAGTCGCCTTGCCACCCAAAAAACAAAATCACGTTGATAATTGCCACCAAATTCTTTCGAAGGTTCTGCCTTAAAACTTAAGTAAACCATACAATGCAGAAGTTACCCACACTGCCCTCAAAAGGACAAAAAAAGAACCTCAATCTGCTTTTTGTTGTAAGTAGTTGTAAAGAGCTTCATTTTATCTGAATATGGGTCCAGTATGTTGATACAATGTTTGTAAAAAAATGTCAGATCATTTAGGTGATGTTGAGAGATATGAAACACTGGTGAAGTAAATATTTAATGTGCTGTATAATACCACATCTAAAAATTAAAATATCATGAGGAAGATCACTGTTGTTCATAATTTTGTTATAAAAGGTAAACTATCATATATGTGACCACGCCAAGGAAAACCAGGTCAAAGTCATTCTTTGTTTTCAAAATTTGTTTTTTTCAAAACAACTTTTTTGTGCAATTAACTTTTGTTTTTGATCAAAATATGTGCTCTGATAGATATTTGAAACTGTTATCTTTCATTTACAGCAATAATACAGAGTGGCTAAGTTTTGTCACTAATGTGAGTGACACGATATTGACACGATACCTCAATAAGTTGCCAAGTGACTTTGGCCTGGTTTTCCCTGGCGGGGTCACACATTTCATACTCATTTCACATAAAGTGACATATTTAAAGTATTTATTTTTGTTTTAATGTTGATCGTTGAAGGCTGAGAGCTCATGAAAAACAGAAATCCAGAATCTCAAATTATTAGAATATTTAAGTTTTTGAGTTTTGAGTAAATTATTATTAATATAAACATTAATTGACCTGTACAAAAATGATATGGCTTATTTTAAAATGTTTAATTCTGTAAATATTTAACACAAACTATATTTTATTTATTTTTTATGGGAAAATATCAATAGTAACTCTAACTCTATATCCGTTTTGCATTACATACATTATGTAGTCTGAGTTTGCTATAGAAGGAGGTGAGAGGAGATGAGAGGGCAGAAGTAAAAGGCAGAGAGTGAGAAAAAAGAGAAAGAGAGTGAGCTGAAGCATGAGCAAACAAGCATCCCAGTGGAGTCAGCAAGTTTTGAGTCAAGTCGTCTGAAAGCTTGAAGGAGGTTGACTTACAACGGAGGTGGGAGGCTGTTGCTAGGCGATGCCTTGCTTCAGGCAATGTTCGTTTTTCTGAATCGCAGCTCTTTTGGCTCTTTGAGTGTTTATTCAGGATCCCACAAACTTGGTTAGAAAAAAAACGACAGCATTAAAGAGGACAAACAGAGAGCAGTTCTAACAAGACACAACAGCTTTAGTCCTCTAAAGAACTAAAGAAAGTGTTACATGCATATTCCTCATTCAACGGGCTTTGGCATCAGCTAACTAGCTGGCCTGTCCAACAAGAGGCTGCATTTCCTCAGTGGCTGCCACAGAGGACTGTGGCATTATCCCACTTCTGACACCATTGTAGCATCAATGAACAAAGAGCTCATAGTGGCAAGGGAATATCAAGACATTGAATCGGCTGTAACTAGTCCTCACATGCTTCCCTACTGCCTCCCTAATTGGTCCAAAGGCCACTAAACATAGTACTTGCTTCCATAGCATACAATATTTCAAAAATGGTAGTAATTACTGAATAATCCTGACTGCAAAGGTTTTATTTCACAGCAAAAGGCATATGAATGTGATTTTGAAAGTCATAAAATTTGGTAGGGCAGCAGAACAGAAATGATCTTATTGATAATTCACAATATTTATACATTTATAATAAAGACTGAACAATTAGCCTACAGATTAAAGTGATGGAGGGAAATTTACAGAAAGTAAAATGGGCTGAATAAAGAAAACAAGAAAGAGGTAAGGAAGGAGACTTGCGTCTGAATGTGCGGCAGATGTTCCTGCTGTCCTGCTTGACCACACATGTCCATCAGAGTGGCTCTGCTGAGTGTAAACCGAGGAATGTGAACAAAGTGGAGAGCTTGAGTGACAGAAGATAGCAGAGGGAGTTTAAACCAAACACTCAACAGAATGTTCACAATCATGTTTGAAGAATTTTCCAGTTTTCTCATCAGCCAAGAAATGCTTGGAGTCCAAATTTAGCTTCTTTAGTTTAGAATTAGCCAGTGTGGTTTATTGTTGTTGTTAATAGTAATAATGATGATGATTATTATTATTATAATTATTATTATTATTATTATTAAGCACTGATTTTGACTCCTGGTGACCAATGGGTAATATGTAATAGATTGCTTTTTTGAATAACTTCCTCAACTTGACCCAAACCTACAAGTTTGGTTCCAGATTCACAAAAGTCTCTTGAGATAGAAAATCTTCTTAAATTAGTATTTTCCTTTTCATGATTCATTGTAGAAATTTATTAAAATGTGTTATTCTTCAAATGACATCTTAAGAATTCTTTTTTAAAATTATTAAATTATCTTAATTTTTAAAAAATTGGTATTTTTAAGTTGCTTTCTTACAATAGCCTCACATTTATTTTAGGCTATAAGTTGTCTACAGCTTACAGAATTGTAAGGATGACCTTCACTTGTAATAAAACTACTGAAAAACTCAATGAATGAAGAACTCAAATTATTTTTGATAAGCTTGATAAGCTGTAGCAGACATAAAAAACAATGAGGAATTTTTAAAAGAACATTTGAGAACCGCATTTAAGAACAATCTTATGAACGCCTTACTGTTTGTCTGAATTCAGTTTGGTCTTTACTGTTATCTCTCAAAAAGAAATTTGTCACTAACAATCATCACATCTCATTTAAGATGTGCTTCTGATAAAGTTGTAATAATGATGCTTGCTGACATTATTTATAATCCGACTGCTAGTGTTGGCAATGCTACTTGCACGATTCTTATTCTTAGTAGTTTTTGTTTTTCCTAACCATTTAATTTTCAATAAATATTTGACTATTTGGTAGAGCACATTTGAGTCACTATATCTTATTAAAGAAGGTGTTGAACTGAATACAATGTGATTGTGCCATCTCTACCAATCGGTAGAGGTATGTTAAGCTAAAAAATATCCACTAGAGGTCAGAAATGCAACATCATCTTGTCTGAATGCAACCAGCAATGCTTCATAGCCAGATCACAAGGGGTCTTAAAAAATCTTCTTTCTTGGTGAGGAAGGGTTAAGAAAGCATTCATGAATATGGCTCCAGATGTTCTTGGATGCTCCTCAGTGATTGCACGGCCTTCTCAAATTCAGCAGCACACTTGATTTAACATAATGAAATACTGATTAACCAAACCAGGTATTGGGTGATACAATAATACTGCACTGATACGAGGAGAAGTCTGGAGTTAAACCAAGACATTCACAGAACATCACTACTTATGGTATGACTGATGTATTCTGTGCATAAGCACTGCACAGATAACTCATTTTCTCAGGAGACTAAATCCTTTCCACCGTACTGTATACATGCACTCACTCAAACACACCTACACACATGCACAAACACACGCCTGCACACACTAGCCTGTAGTGGTGTTTTGTTGCCCTCTCCTGCTGGCCATCTGTTCTCTTCTCAGTCTTCTCTAAGAGACACACATATCATTTCAGCTCCCACGTTCATCACTGCTGCTCAAAATCACAATTTTAAATAAGTGATAGATTTAAGCATGCACAGCAAAGATTTCACCAACACTCATTAACCCTCTGCAGTCTGAGGGTATTTCAGACACTCTGATGTAGTCTGACATGGCTTCACTTTTTACAAATTACACACATCTAAAATCAGATGTTACACAGACTTTAGTTCAGCACAAACTCAGCAACAACAGTGTCAAAACAGTAAGAGTGTCTTAAATCTATATTTTGATAACTAAACTTAGACTTTCCAAAAACCTGTTTTCAGATGTGCTGATATATTATGAAAAAACACTCTAAACCAGGGGTGCACAATACATCGATCGCGATCTACCAGTCGATCGCAAAGGCAGTGTGGGTAGATCGCATGGCATTTTAAAAATTAGACGTCAGCCTATCATCCGTCCTCACTATAAAACTTGTCACTTGATTGACATACAGGGAGACCAGTCGAGCACTAGGACCCGGATGGAAACCCAAGTCACTCAATCTGAAAATCCTCTTTCACTTTAGACCGCCCACAAGCTCATTCGATTGGCTCTGCTATTTCTTGCTAACATGTGATTGGCCGTGTCCGATATCGTTCACGCGCACGAGTTGAGTTTAGTTTATCGTCTGGTGTGTGTGTGTGTGCGACACTAAGTGTGTGTGTGACACTAATGCTACTCCACATCTCACAGACGGTAAGTTACTCACGTAAACAAAATTAATCACATCTACCAACACAGGATGATGACTACATTAATAAAACACTAAACCAGCATAACACAACTGCATAAAATAACTGATATGAACAATTCATAACTGTTTTACAACTGTGTACAACCCGCAAGTGCTTCTGGGTGATGATGTCAACCATACCGCGTGACCTCAACATGGCCAACGCTACAATATTTATTACAACAGCAAAATATTATTTAGGTTATAATGAATCATTATTAGGGCAACACAGGGCAACACACACACACACACACAGTGTGTGTGTGTGTGTGTGTGTGTGTTGTCCTAATAATGATTCATTATAACCTAAATAATATTTTATTACATAAATAGATAAATAAATAATGTAAATAAATGTTGTAATAAATATTGTAGCGTTGTTCACACACAGTATGTGTGAGAGAGAGAAAGAGAGAAAGAGAGAGAGAGAGAGAGAGAAAGAGAGAGAGACTGAACGTCTGTTCACGTGATGCTCCGCCAGTATTTTGACTTTCTTACTGACTGATGACTATTTATTAACTTGCGGGATTTTTCGACATGTATGTCTTGTCCTGCTCCCGCGACGACTGGACTGACTGACCGACCACTACCGCAAAAGACATAAATTGTCAGTATATTTATAAATAAATATGTCTTGCATTTTTATATTAGGTAGATCATTTTGACTTAGTCATTAGATAAGTAGGCTGAAAAAGTGTGTGCACCCCTGCTCTAAACATTTCTAGTCAAGACTTTTGAGCTCAGATCTGAATAAACAGGGATGTTGGCTACACACTGGTCATTACAGTTTTTAGACATTGTATGTGGTTTTATTTATAAAGCTTAACTAATGTGAGGTGACACTCTGTTTTCCTCAGCCAACTAACCCTACATTGAATTTTTATGAGATATTTGTGAACACTCAGGTGAGAGGTCTTTTTTCAAGTCACATTCCACAGATTCTATGGATGCTGGAACCCACCAATGCTATGCCTGAAATTACCATATCATTATCACATGAATGACAGATTGCATCTCTCACAAATGTGTCTCTGCTTATTTAAGCTCCTCTCACAAGAATCTAAAAATATATTTTGATTCAACCTGTATATATTTGAAAAGTAGACCCTTTTAGATTTCTGGGTTATGTTTAGTTTTGTTTTTAGGATAAAATCTCTAAGTTTTATAAGTGTTTATTGTGAATTTTCATTACAATGCCGCCAGTGGGAGAGCTAACTTCAGGTTAAGGCTAAAATCTGAAAATGCATCTGAGGTGACAAATATACACAACATTAATGCAACTCACAGAGGAAGTGACATATATTGATTATGTAGTATGCATGTGAAGCTCTGAGATATAGTAGAGAACTTTCAGTTCTCATAGACGACGGGCTGGATGGAGAAACATATACAAGTATACAGACCAGACACATTGACACAGTCCAAATAGTTATGGCCAGTCAACTGGGTAAGCTGCTAGCTTTGGGCACCTATTCAGTGGTCTCAACTGAGCATCTGTGGGACATGGTGGATGTCTAATGTGGTTCAACCTCACAAATTACAGGACATCTGTTAATGTCTTGACACCAGATACTACAAGACATCATCAGAGGTCTTGAACGAGGCACTTCTCAGAGGAGCCAATCAGAACAGAGCTCATTTACATATATCAGATGCTGGGTGCAGTGTTTCCCTGAGAGTGTACATCAGGACTACAAGCCGTTTTATGCTCCTCTTTAACATCTTTAATAACGTCTTTGGTATTTTCTTCATTTTTACAAGCTGAAAGAAAGTGTTTCCCTGAAGGATCATTCTGAGGTGCATGTAATTGGATTTTCTCTTCATTCTTTACAGCCTGCGCTTTCCAAACTGCTATTAAGAACACTTAGCGATCCATTTCAGAAGTTTAAAAAGTGAAAACAAAGTTAATATGCAGACGAAACTGAAGACATCTGTACCACACAAGGTTTCAAAAGCTTATCTCAGGATTTCCCTCCGATTCCTCCCATTTACTAACTGCTGTAAAATCTATAGTAGTGCTGTATATTCATGGTAAATACTGACTAATTCATAGTGGTTACTGAGTAATTCATAATGGATACTAAATAATGTATAGTTGATACTGAATAATTAATTGTACATACTGACAAATTCATAATGGATATTGAATAATTTATAGTAGATACGGTATAGTTTGTAGTGGTATTTGAATAATTCATAACGGATACCAATTAATTCATAATTGACACTGAACAAGTTATAGTAGCTACAGTATTGAATCATTAATAAAATAATTTATAGAAGACACTCAATAGTGGTTATTGAATAATGAATAGTGGATACTAATTCATTCACAGTGGATACTGAATAATTACTGAATAATTCATAAGATAATGAATAATTCATAGTAGATACTGAATAATTCATAGTGGTTGTTGAATAATGCATAGTGGATACTAATTCATTCACAGTGGATAGTGAATAATTTATAGTTGATACTGGATAATTCATATTAGATATTAAATAATTCATAGTGGGTACTGAAACATTTTAGTATATACTGAATAATTCATAGTGGTTATTGCACAATTCATAGAAGATACTAATTAATTCACAGTGGATACTGAAAAACTCATAGCAGATATTAAATAATTCATAGTGGTTGTTGAATAATTAATAGTGGATAATGAACAATTCATATTTACTGAATAATTCATAGTAGATACTGACACATTCATAGTGGATACTTAAGCATTTAGAGTATATATTGAATAATTCATTGTTCAATTGGTGTCACAAACATTTTATTTGATGTTATTAAAGTCAAGTCGAGCTCATTTCAGAAAAGAGCATTGCCTATACATTAAAGTTCTTATTCTACTTACAGACAACATAAACATGTCAATACTATTTTCACTTTTGTTATTATTGTTACTATTATTATTATTGACATCACATTATTAGTCTTGTTATTATTAGGGTTTCATAAATGCCCATATCCACATTCTCTGAGGCCTGACGTGTCTCTGAGTTGTCTGTCTTTTATAAGCCGTAATGAGGGAGGGAGGACAGACAGCAGCGCCGGAATAAGCAGCGCTCTCCTGGAGGCTCATACAGGAGGAAATTAATCAGCTTCAGGAAGAGCAGGAAAACAACAGGCCAATAACATTTATTAACTGGGGAAATAAAAGGCCTTGTTTCTGCTCGGATAAAAACAAGCCTGTTAGTTACAAACCTCAGCAAGAAACTCTGAGTTACGGCCTAAGAGGGATTAGAGCGGGATTGGATTGTGGGGGGGCAATAATTGCAGTTAATTCAAAGATATAATCAAGAGAAACAACACAATGCATCGGCAGTGGCAGCAACAATGCCAGCGTGCAGCATTAAATCTTAATCCTTTTTGTGCCACTGGTTAAACGACACATTTAAAGGGCCAAATACATGAAGCACGTTGGCGAGGTGAATCTTGCAGTGCTCCTGCATGTCAAAACAACATGTCTTCATTAGTATGGATGAGCAAGTACGATGCAGACTGCAGAGCGTCAGTTTCTGGGCTAATCCTCATTCTCAGCGAGTGCTGAATTGCCACATTAAGCTGGTGGCAGGCGTAGAACCGATCAAACAGAGCAGCACAGAGCTGCTCTAATTGCTCCACCAATCTCCAGCAGCTCAGACAGTTCTGCTCCCCCGACTGACTCCGTTTGGATTGTTGGGGTTTCGGCTGAAATATTAAACATTTTCGGGATTTCCAAAAGCCCCTCTAGTCTGCCTTAGGAGGAAATGATGTGCCAACCTGACACAGCCTGAAATGTGCTGACTTATGTTTGATGCTGTAGATGCACATACAAGCCCTGCAGTTTGAATTGAGCTTCATTCTTAAGCACTTCCAGCTAAAAATTCAGTGTGAACGTTGGGTCTGTCTGGAGACTGACCCTTGACTGGGAGAGTTGCTAATAGGGGCCAAAATACAACAGACAGCTTAATGATTGGGAGTCTTTTGAATGCCTTGGATTTTGCCTTTATATACCATATTGAAATGCTTGTATCCCTGGTTTCCCAATGCCTTCCCACTTGTCTCATGACTTCTCTTGCATACTGCTCACATTCCCCAAACTTTCCCTGGAGGGAGTCTCATTACTCACGTGACTCCCAACTCACCTGTTCCCCATCTGATTCTAATTGCCCTGGTGCACAATATGGCACCTCTTAACTTCCGATTAGCGTGTGGTATGCATTGGTGTTTCCTGTTGTAGTAGTTGTGGGGAGAAATGGTTAGCGATAGCGACCGTGAGTGTTTTTAAGGTAAAACAGAAAATAATAACATACATCAAGAGAAGAAAAGTCATTATGTCCCTGGGTGCTGATTCTTCAGGGTACAACTCAGAAATTAGCTTTTACAGGTTTACAGCGGATCCTGAAGTGCAAGCTCAGTGGCTTCTAAAGATCCGTAGTGACGACTCATGTTTGTAGTAGATATTTCAACACGGGTGACTTTGTTTTCACGGATGGAGGAAAGAGAAAACTCTACAGATTACCGGTACTATTGTCTTTGTTTTGTGTCATGTCATGTCACATGTCATACGCCGTCATCGCTTCGTGATGGTAGGCTGCACAGACGAGTCACTTCTCTCCAACGCCATCTGTCTCTGGTTGCTTGTAGCAGGCTAGCACCTGATAATCCAGTCCATGTCTTGATGTTATCCATCCAGGTTATTCTTGGTCTTCCAGGTCTTTGGACTCCCTCCACAAGTCCAGTCATAACACTTCCTTCAATGCTCTCATGTGCTTCTTCTTTCTTCAGTGTCCAGGCTTCACATCCATATGTAGCTACTGGTCAGACCAAGGCTTTCATCAGTCTTAGTTTGGTGTTGGTGCTAATTGACTTACTTTTCCACATCTTTGTCAA
>BRDA01087653.1:0-13253 GCA_036984385.1 Crenuchus spilurus
TTCTATTATCAGTGCACTAATATGGAGTTTCTATTATCACTGCACTAATGTTGAGTTTCTATTATCAGTGCACTAATAATGAGTTTCTATTATCAATGCACTAATAATGAGTTTCAATTATCAGTGCACTAATATGGAGTTTCTATTATCAGTGCAATAATAAGGAGTTTCTATTATCAGTGCAATAATAAGGAGTTTCTATTATCAGTGCACTAATAATGAGTTTCTATTATCACTGCACTAATATGGAGTTTCTATTCTGTACTAAAAGAGAAAAGATTTGATGAAAAAATATAATTGTATTATTAAATCTTCAAAAATCATTTCAATGTCTTCAGTCTTTATTTAGCATAAAAGTTTATCCTATATTTAATCATTACATTCTGATAAAACATTTTGACTGTCTTACATTTTTATAACTATTTGATAATGAAAGAAACATCAAACATCAAATTGTGCGGGACAATACTGATCAAATTCAATATCATATTATTTTCAAAACATATCAGCGTTTTAATATTGTAATATATTGGCGAACAAACTTGACAGCTTGTTTTGATTGGGTTGTTTTGTTCTGTTTTCTTCTTTTCAAATTACGCCAATGAAAACCTTGCACGGTATTGCAAACAGTCATTGTTAATAGAAGCCACATTTCTGAAGGAGCCTTAGTTTTTTAGTGATATGTATTTTGAATTTTTAAAACAGTTTGAGGCCAATCACAAACACAGTGGCTGTGTATGTTATTTATCAGCACCAAAGCAAAAATGAATAGTGTAATATATCTCAGCACTACTTGTGCATTTTGACACATGTTGACTGAATGTAAATGTAATTTGTTGCATAACTCATGAAATTTAAAGATTTAGGTGTGATAATATTTGAGAATTAGGTCATTTAGATTAGATGAGTAGTAACAATCAAGTTCTAAAGTTTCACACATTTGGGCTAGTCCTGATATCAATGAAGAATGGTTGACATACGGTAACACTTCCTATGAAGCCTGTATTTATAAACCATTATAAATGCAGTTATAGATCTTGGTAACAGTGCTTTGTAAACATACTTATAAACTATAATAATGCATAATGAGGCTCTAATTATATATAATAACTCAGGGTTTACAAACATGTTATAACATTAATGTTAAAATTCACTATAATACATTATTAACAAATAATGATATGTGCGGTTATAAAGGTCTTATTACAATTATACAAAATTACATTCAAAGTCTCTTTACTTGAAGCACTCTGTGAATGTTCATAATGTTTTTTATTATTGTGATAACTGGGCAGAATATTATTTTTTAAGGAAATTTCTTTTTTGCCAATGTGAGGGCACACAACATTATTATTATTATTATTATTATTATTATTATTATTATTATTATTATATATTATATAATTATATAAATTATTATTATTATTATTTATTTATTTTATTTTTGTATTTTTTCCCTAGTTTTATCCCCTTCTGAATGTATCCCCTTCCCATCCATTAGTACTCTTTTGCAATGTCCCTGACTCTAGGAGGGTGAAGTCAAGCACAAGCCTCCTCCGTTGCGTGTGATGCAGCAACTGCCTCTTTTCAAACTACTGCTGATACATCGTCACTAGGGAGCCAACGCGCTCAGAGGAAAGCGCAGAATTTTCAGCTCCGAATGGACCAATCAGAGCGCCATCTACCCACCCAGAGAGGGCACGGCTAATTTTTGCTCTCTTGTGCCCCGACTGTTGATGGCAAACAGCATGACTGGGATTTGAACTCGCGATCCTCTGATTATAGTTTTAGCATCTTAGCCTGCTGAGCTACTCAAGGCCCCACACAACAAAATTTGACCTCCACATTTAACTCATCCGTGCAGTGGAACACACACTAGTGAACACACAAGGCTGTGAGAACATGTGCCTGAAGTGGTGGGCAGATCTATCCAGGGTGCCCAGGGAGCAGTTGGTGGCCTTGCTCAAGGGCACTTCAGTCATGACCTGCCCGGGGATCAAACCGGTGACCTTCCAGGCACAAGATACTATATATTATATTATTATATATAATTAGAGCTGTATGATGCATTATTAGAGTTTATAAGTATATATTATTACCAAGTTATTAAGAGTTATAATCACATTTATAATGGCTTATAAATTCTAGAAACATACTGATGGGTTCAAACTGAAACTAGATTCATTTGACAAATCACAACAGCTACTGTAGTCACATGCATTAGTTTTAACAGATACTCTTATACACAGCTACAATGGAAAAATGTATCATCAGCTATCATAATTATCAGCTGCAATTATAATATTGTACTGTTTATAGCTGCCCAATTGGAATCAATACTAGCAAATCTTTGCTTAGAATACAATGGGCACCTTTTTGTTCCAGTTTTATGACATTAATAACATGTGCCATGAATGTGCTGCTATTTCACAGCATAATTATGCATGATTCATTTTACTGCAAAGTCAGTTGCTTTTAGCTTTTGATGTAGTGCAGATTAATGCTATTTAAATGGCCAAATGATTTTCTTTTGAGAATTTTACATGTGGGTTTGTCCCATGAAAGACCAAATAATGTTATTTATATTGGAACTGAGTTGAAAGTGCTGGAAATGTGCTAAGTGTTCATTTAGTCCGCTGTAAGAAAAAGCTCATAAAAATCAGCCAAAAAATGAACTAATTTGCCTGTAAAGATGTAGGACTTGGCCATAAAAATTAATGATCGGTGGACCCCTAATGACTTTTTCTCATTTATTGTAACATATCGCTTGCCGATGTATTGTGCACCCCTTCTTCTTCTGCTGTGTCAGAGCCAAGCAGCAGCTCAGATGCTCTTTAACAAGCCTGTGCTGGCTGTAAGGAGCTACTCTAGAGAAGAGCAAGGCTGAAAAGTAAACACAAACAGTTGTGGTCAAGCAGGAAATATATTCACACACAAAGGGGGCCGTTTAAATAGCAGAGAGCCTTTTGCAATTCACATCCACACTTGCATTCATGCACAATGCACACAATGACACACACATACACAAACACAAGAGTCTGGAATTAGAACTAGCAGCTCAACAGGCTGTCACTGACTGCCTCCTCCTTCTCTCTTCACACACAGAGGAATGGCGCGCGAGTAGCTTGTCAGAAAAAGGGAACTGGCATCCTATCTAGGAGGGGGTGGGTTGGGGTGTGTGTGTGTGTGTGTGTATGTGTGGAGTGAGTGGAGCAGGGGTGTCTGCGTGCAAGGAGTTTCCTTCTTTTAAAAATTTACAGCTTCTGATTCCTCCTCCTCTGAGAATTTAACTACCACTGACTACTGTGCCTAATTCAACACAGATTCCCCTACTGCCGTCTTTCCTACTTCTGCACCCCACCCCAAGCCTTCTTCTCTCTTTGTATGTGAGCATACACACACACACACACACACACACACACACACAAACACATACATTTAAAGACGCACACATACACACTCACAGAAGTGTGCGCACATACAGAGGCACACGCATAAACAAGCATGCACTCATAGAGGTACATATGTGCACACACATGCATCCAAAGAGACACGTGTATACATATGCAAATGCATGTACATGCATGCAAAGACCTACACTCATATACATGCACGTACATATACATATATGGGCATATGCATATGCATGCATGCAAATAAGTACACACAAATACATGCACATACATATAAGCTCACGCCTATACATGAACGCATTCTAAAGAGGCTCACGCATATACATGCACACGAATCCAAAGAGGCTCACACATATACATGCACATGCATTCGAAAAGGCTCACGCATACAAACACAGTAAATATGTCGGTGTTAAATCAACAATATTAGAGTTAAATTAACACTGAGGGTGTCAAAATGTAACACTCCCAGTGTTAATTTAACTGTAATAGTGTTGATTTAACATCGACATATTTACTGTGCATGCACACGCCTCTGAAGCACACACACTTATACACACAATCAAGCACACATGTATGTACTGTACATGCAGACGCACATACAAACACACAAAAAGGCACACACATACACACCCACACACTTAAAAAAAGAAGAAGAAAAAGAAAAGTAAACCTCTAACTCTCCGTTTGCCTTTCTGGCCCACTGCAATGTTGTTGTTTGTCTAACGGTGATTTCAGGACATGCTCTGCTTTCAATAACACCCTGGCAAAAACAAGCAGTGCACAGCCAGGACGGGGAGGCCGCAGAAGACACTGCATTCGTTGTGATGTGCCACCCCGCTGCCAGTGGTACAAGCAGGACAAAAATCACTCAGCTCCAGCCCTTCTCTCCTCATGCAGACATCACCACGTCTCAATGTTTTGTGTTGCTGTTTCTAAGTACAACTTTTTTTCTTTTCTAAGGAATTCTGGAACATTCTGTGTTCCATTATAGTAAGAGGTTAATGGTGAAATGGCTAATTTCTCACCGACTGTGCCTTTTAGAAGCAGGCGTTAGCGCTCTCTGGAGACGGCGGATAAGCTGTAATTACTGTGCTGGGATCAGCACTTTCCCTTTAAATGCAAACCCACGGGCACCCTCATATTGACGTCATCCATCAGACCATCAAACTCCTTCACTCTTTCTCCCTGTCTCTGCAAGCAAATCCATTCCTGGTAGGGTCTGGGAGTTCCTTCAGGTGAGTTCAAGCACAGGGCAGACAATCAAAATATGCCTAACCTACTGTACGTAGAGCAAACAGGTGTGCTTTCACACACCATGCTTACTCATATGGCATTAGTGCTGGTGAAGGCAGAATATTGTGCAGCTGATGTGTTTTCCACATTGTTAGAGTCAGACCTTGTGTTGCTGTTGCTGATTTGTCATAACTGGGTGTGTTACAGCGAAAAGCACAGTAGGAAAGACTTTTACAAGATAAAGCTTCTTAAATCAACATCATTTGGAGGGGCTTTAGACACTGGAACTGTTTTTCAAAAACCTCACACTGACAAAATTAGTTCTTCAACAAATTAACCCCTCTTCACAGTGGCCATAAATGCCACTGTTGTCCAATTTTGGGGGTCATTTCAGGACTCCATAATATTTTTACAAAACATTAATGGATTAAAGGTGGGATGTGCAAGGTCTACAAACCTTAACACAGCACAGAATTTATTCATCCTGGGTGAACAAGCTAGTCAACATTAAAACACTGCTACTGTTCAGACTGTAATTGTTTAATTGAGGTAGTTGTAGATTATTGTAGATGAGCAGTGAGTTTTGTCTCAGCCCGATCGCCGTTGTGAGGAGGTCTGTACAGCTGTAGCTGCAGGGCCGGCTGATCCTCCTCTTTCTCTCACTAACTGAACACACACTCACACCAATTCACACACACACAGCGAGCAGTGTCCCGCCTCAGAATTGTGTCACGGAAGAAAGATATTTATTCATTTACAAGAAATTTAAATGCAAAACAAGTCAATTTGCTTTACCTTCACGTCCTGTCCACTAGTGTACCAGTGGAAAGGGGCCACAAGGGACTTCAGGGAGCAAAAAGTGGTTCTTTTATTGCTTCTTCACTCTTAGAACTTTCAATGATTCCTGTATTACATCACTAAAATTAATAAAAAATTTCCATTTCCTAGACTAAAAGCTTAAAAATCAGGAAAACTGCTATTCCTAAATTAATCCGGTTCTAGAGTAGAATTTATGGATCTATGAAAAACCTTTATATGACATGAAGGTTCTTCACACTTCCATTTAAAAAAGTGAAAGGGTCTTTATAGAAAAGAAAGTGGTTCTTTTGTGGAAAGACTCAGAAAAATCTATATTTTAAGAGAAGTAACTGTAGCATAGGCTGGAGACTTTATGAAAACTCCTTCGCCTTACTTAACCAGACCAGACATCTGCCCCGGTAAGGGCCCCTGCAGCCCCCCAGGGTTGGCCCCCAAAGCCCCACTGTTATATAAACTAAGGCCTCCCAAAAAGCAGAGAAAATCTGTCTGCTGACTCTCTCTCCTCTCTCCAAATGCGTAATAGCTGCTGTACAGAAGCCAAACCTCTGAGCGGACAGCGGTCTCTGGCAGACAGCAGACCAAACACCTACATACAGTACAGGCTTGCAAAACACACTGAACATGCTTTTACACTACTATTTCTCTGTACTATTTGCAGCCTTCTGCTGTGTTCCTTCTTCTGGTTTGTGATTTTTTTTCACACAGAACCAAGACAGCAGGTGCAGGAACCCGCAGAGGAACCCTGTCCTCGATTACACGCAGCCAGAAACAGGCTTTTGTGAATGGGCAGACCTTGATGCCTCGCAGACATTACGTTGCGCTCATGCTCTGCAAAAGAAGAGGGTTTATCAGAAGTCCCTGGTACTGTTGGTTTTTTGTGTGGAGGTGTAAACAGTGCCCGCTGCAGTGCCATTGATCTGTGGCCCTCAGAGAGGATGGTAGTGACACTCTGCTGCCCTGATCTCAAGCAAACTCAGACAAGTCACATCAAAAACATCTTTATTCTGACTCTGTCCATGGCTTAAATGTCAGGATACTCTTTTCCCCAGTCCAATTCAATGTTTTTTAAACTACACAAACTCAAATAATATATTAGTAATGTAATAAATTTGCTCTGACTCTGAGCTACAGTAGCTTTTCTGTGGAATCAGATCCCAGATGAGCCTGCAGTGAGCCTCGGATGCCTATGAATCTATTGCCACTTGCCACATACTATCGAGAGCTGGGCAGGGCATTCCACTATTTTAGCCAAAATCAGGACAGGCACCAAACCATCACCGGACATACACACACCAGTTCACCAGAACGTGTTTTGTGAACTATGGGAGGAAACCGGAGACTCCGAAGGAAACCCAGGCAGACATGGTGAGAACACGGAAACTCCACCCAGATGAGGCCTCGAATGCCAGCACAAATGTGCTAATGACCAAGCCACTGTCCTGCCTACAATCATCTGAATTCAAATGAAATCACAGATTTGCATCATTTCGTGACACTGAAAGAATCAAAAAGTGCTGGATGTTTAGACTAATGCCTATCAAAGAACTATACCTGCACATGCAGTCTAAGGTGCATCTCAGTGAACTGAACACAGCTTTTTAGATACAAAGACATTTGCATTGTGTACAAGACACATTTTCTTTGCTAGGCTAGGCCTTTACCAAGAAGTCCAAATGACCATTTGACCTCTATGTGTGCCTGGGTTTTGTATATGTCCATTCATCCATCCATTATCCCTTCTGATTAACAGGGTCGTGGTTAGTCCCCTACCCTTATACTCGGTGCAGGGCAGGCCATTAGAGAATACCCTAAAAAAGCCCAAGACAGGGCACCAATCCATTGCTGGGTGCACACATACATGCACACACAATGACAATTTAAAGTACCTAATTCACCTAATCTCCAAATTTTTGGACTGTGGGAAGAAACCAGAGCCCCCGGAGGAAACCCACACAGACATGGGGAGAACATGGAAACTACATCCAGATGGGGACCCAAGACCTCAGTGGTAAGAGGTGAGTGTGCCAACCTCCAAGCCATTGTGCCACCCGGTTTTTATATGTTTATAGTGAAAAACATTAGATCTGAAAACATACTTTTTCTTTGGATACTATCCTTAATGCACTCTGCATGTACCAGTACATGAATGCTTTTAAAAATATATAAATTATAAATGTGTGAAAACACCCATTTGGTCTCTATAAACAAAGAGCGCTCACCTAAACAAAGACCTCTCACCTGAGTGTTCACACCTATTGCATAAATATCCAGTGTAAGAATGAGTGATTCAGTAAAACAGGAGTGTTGCCTCACATTAGTTAAGCTTTAGAAATAAAACCACAGACAATTTCTAAAAACTGTAATGAGCAGTGTGTAGCCAACACCTCTGTTTATTCAGTTCAGAGCTCAGAAGTCTTGGCTAGAAATGTGTAGAGTGTGTTTTTCACAATATATCAGCACATCTGAAAGTACGTTTTTGGAAAGTTTAGAGCAGATTTAATCAAAGTATAGATTTATGACACTATTACTGCTTTGACACTGTTGTTACTGAGTTTGTGCTGAACAAAATCCTGTGCAACACTTTGGGGAAAAATAATATTTAGATGGGTGTAAATTGGAAAAAGTCAAGGCATGTCAGACTACATTAGAGTGTCTGAAATACCCTCAGACTCAAAAGGTTTAAAGCACTTCTGTCTGCAGGAACAGTGAAGAAAGAATAAGGTATAAAACATGAGTCAGGAAGGAGAAAGAGTAGATGTTGTGAAACATCTTTGGCTTTGGCTTATCCTGTACGTTTTCCTCTCTCTGAAAGGAAACCCTTGCTTTTATTTGAGCCACATGGACTGTTCCCATGGTTTCAGGCTCCTCAAACAAAGTGGTTTAGGAAGAAAGACATAAAATGAGGCAGAAGCCAGCAGCAGCTCTGATCCCACCGGCCGCTGAGAGTCTGCTTCCCTCTCTGACAGCTTGCTTCCCAACCTACGAGAGCCATAAAACTTTACTGCTACTCGCTCCATAAGCGCTCAGTGCACGAGGACACGCTTACTGTGGCATAGGTGTAATGCCTCGCACGCGTGGGTGCACTACTGTGCTTTGGAAAAGTGAGGGGCAGAACCTAGAAGCCACAAATACACGGCTACATTCACATTACCAGGCTGAAGTGACTCAAATCTGATTTTTTTGTGTTAACGTGAGTCAGATCTGATCTTTTCAGGACTGTGTGGACATGTGGATCTTCTCAAATCAGACATGAGTTACTTTTATATGTGTTTCAGCACTTTCATTTCAATAATAATCCTTTTTTCCTTATGTTCACAGACTGAAACAGGACAATGGAGCACAGATGGGATGAGTGGTAGCCACCACTCACTAGCATTACACTTATAGACAATGCGTAATTAACTGAATTTTTACTTTTAGCTTAAGGAGGGTCGTTTTACTTATATTATAGAGATTTTTATCTTTTATCTTGTGTGCTGCTACTCTATTATCAGCCGTGTGAGCTGCTGTAAAGTGAATTTCCCTGACGGAGTCTTCCCAAAGGGGTTAATAAAGTTTTATCTAATCTAATGTAATGTGTTTGATAGCCAGTGGACCCAACCATTTGTTGACTCTCCCTATCACTTGTAATGACTCTGACTCTAGGAGCGTGCAGACTAACACAGGCCTCCTCCAATGCATGTGAAGTCAAGCTCCGCCTCTTTTCCAACTGCTGCTGGTACATCGTCGCCGGGCAGCCAACATGCTCGGAGGAAAGCGCAGGACCCTCAGTACTGATGGAGCACTTGGCAGATGCCTGAGCCATGACATTACTTTGTAGGGCTCGGGAGAAAGTGCCATCTTACCCGCCTTAGAGACATCTTACAGACAATTTTGCTCTCTCACGTCCCGGCTGCTGATGGCAAGCAGCATGACCAGGATTCGAACTTGTGATCCTCAGATCAGAGTGACAGCATCTTAGTCAAATCTAATCTAATCTATTATGAAGTCATGGATCAGATACCCATCACATTTGTGAGCATTTAACTTGAATGTGACATGTCAGACCAGATTTCATGTGTCTTTTTGCTAGTTTTACTTTTTTTTAATTCAATTATGACCACAAATGAAATTTTCCACACAATTCAGCTTTTTGGAGATGCACCAATAATGAAATTATTGTTATTAAATAATCATTTGCTTCAGTTCAACAAACAGCAGTTGTGCCACATTTTTTTTGCAAGAAAATAGGAACCAAAATGGGCAGCGCAGACACCGCATGCACTCTCAAAAAGTGGTGTGGACAAACCAGCCATTTCAGAAAGTATGTTCCCACCGTCCCCCAGCATACAGAACACCTGTGAGCAGATTCCACCTGCAGTGTGAGTGAAAGCGGCACCTGTGTTTTGATGATGTCATCGTCTCTGTGGATTTTGAGGGTGTATCCACGGTTGCAGTTGACAGTGCAGCGGACGCCGTTGAAGTATCCCGGACTGCTGCACTTCATCTCTGCATTGTGTACCAAAGGCTTCTGACAGTCAATGGCATCACATGAGTAATGCACACAACTGAGAGGGGAAAACACATTAATATTAGTGTGCATTAGCATTAGCACAGTAACCTGCTTTTAGTAATAAAAAATAATATTTTTTTTTTTATAATCATACAATAATGTAATAAACTTTATAGACCTTGAACTGATTGTGATTAGATATATTAAAAATAACACAGATAAGTACACTGTATGTATTGTATGTTGTAAATCTTGACTCTTTTTTAAATGTTTTAGCTGCCCATTTATTAAACAAACTTAAATACAAATAAACAAAAAAATCAATGAAGAAATGCTGTTAAAAGTTAAAACCATTAATTCTATTCAGTCCATATAGATAGACAGACATATTCAATCCAAACCGGATTAAGCTCCACCTGTTCACACAGCTCATGCCGATTTTTGAATGAAGCTCATTTACATACAGTACAAGTCAAAAGTTTGGACACAACTTCTGCACATTCAGTTGTATAAATAAATAAAATAAATTTCATTATTTAAAATTCTCTGCATTGTAGATTAATACTAAAGTCATCCAAACCATGAATAAATACATATATAATTATTTAGTAATTTCTTGGCATTTTCTCAGTCAGCTTTATGAGGTAGTCACCTGGAATGGCTTTCAGTTAACAGCTGTGTCTTGTCAAGAGTTCATTACTTGCATTTCTTGAACTCTTAATGTGTTTGAGACATCAGTTGTGTGTCTACTTTGAAGAATCTAAAATCTATTTTGCTTATTTGATGTTATAGTGATTGCTTTTGGACACATTTTACAGTAAAGAACTGAAATGCTAAGCATTTGTACTTTTTACGCATGTGTAAATGATATATGATATATTTATAATATTTGACAGGATAAGTTCTATGTAAAGTGGGGTAATATAATTATTAGTGGTGTTTCTCAGTGTAGTTTTTATTGGACTCCATGTTTCAGTAAGGATTCTGGCTATAAAACGAACAATTAACCTGTGTGAGTTGCCATGTAAGTAAAAATCCCCTCAAATTACCCACAAATGAGGTTTAATGTGTATTCTTGAGAGAGACAGAGACACTCAAACATGCATTTACAC
This sequence comes from Crenuchus spilurus, assembly GCA_036984385.1. Classification (NCBI taxonomy): domain Eukaryota; kingdom Metazoa; phylum Chordata; class Actinopteri; order Characiformes; family Crenuchidae; genus Crenuchus; species Crenuchus spilurus. The sequence goes on from BRDA01087653.1 coordinate 11,073, forward strand.
ATTTTCTCTATAGCTCCGATCAAGTCAGTAACTTCTAGTTCTAAAACATACAAAATGACAAAAAAGTAAAATTTTATCCAGCAATGTTGACTGATGGCTGTAAACGCTAATTATAAAGCATTACACACTTGACACACTACATTCAGTGAAGACAGATAGATGGATAGTTAGAGTCAATTATGATTAAATGAAATGTTTGGACATGTCTTCTAGTTGGGAGCAGCTGGAGGTTTTATACATATACAGCTTTATTTAATTCTTATGACAGCAAGGCATAAATCATGTAGCCACTCTGTCGTTTATAACCAGATTTCTTATCCCATACAAATCAATCCTAAACTGCAGATGTCCTGTGGTAAAATGAGAACTGGTGCTGTGATCTGATTCTTTTGATCCTTGTTTCTACATTTTTACATCACACTGATATAAATGCCTTTAAACCAAAACGCCAGTCCTGAAGGGACATATTCCTGCACTGTTTGGACCTTCCTGATCAAACACACCAGGTTTAATTGTAGTGTCACAGCAGAGAAATCACCACCACTGGCCCTTCAGGTCTGCCAACGAGTGTAAAAATCTCACCTCTGGCCCATAGGGTTGTAGATCTCATTGCTCTGGCAGCCGCTGATTGTGATTGGATCAAAGTACTGGAATGATCGCAGGCCAACACCTGAGATGGCCACCAAGGATGAGCGGAAGCTGACCACGATGGCTTTAGTCCTATAGAAGGCCACGCTCAGGTCATGACTGACAGGGATCACCAGAGGATTGTTCCTGCAGCTCAGTCTCCATTCACCTGAAAAGTATTCAGATTCACAGTAAATACAGTGGCTTGCAAAAGTATTCAAACCCCTTGAACTTTTTCACATTTTGTCACCTTACAACCACAAATTTAAATGTATTTTATTGAGATTTTAAGTGATAGACCAACACAATGTACCACATAATTGTGAAGTGGAATGAAAATGATTGCAAGCTTACATGGCTTCTGGCAAACTGTAAAGAGCACTTCTTATGTCTTTCTTTCAACAATAGTTTTCTTCTTGCCACTCTTCCATAAAGGCCAGATTTGTTGAGTGCAGACTTATAATTGTCCTGTGTACAGATTCTCACACCTGAGCTGTGGATTTCTGCAGCTTCTCCAGAGTGATCATGTGCCTCTTGGCTGCGTCTCTGACCAGTGCTCTCCTTGCTCAATCTGTCAGTTTAGGTGGACGGCCATGTCTTGGTAGGTTTGCAGTTGTAGAACACTTTTTCCATTTCTGGATGATGGATTGAACAGTGCTCCTCGGGATGCTCAAAGCTTGGGATATGTTTTTATAACCTAACCCTGCTTTAAACTTCTCCACAACTTTACCTCTGATCTGTCTGGTGAGTTCTTTGGTCTTCATGATGCTGTTTGTTCACTAGTGTTCTCTAACAAACCACTGAGGCCTTCACAGAACAGGTGTATTTATACTGAGACTAAATTACACACAGCTGGACTCTATTAACTAATTAAGTGACTTCTGAAGGTAACTGATTGCACTGGATTTTGTTTAGAGGTATCAGAGTACAGGGGGCTGAATACTTTTGCACGTCCCACTTTAAAGATTTTTGTTTGATTAAAATTTTGAAAACAATGTATCATTTTCATTCCACGTCACAATGATGTGGTATTTTGTGTTGGTCTATCACTTAAAATCTCAATAAAATACATGTAAGTTTGTGGTTGTTAGGTGACAAAATGTGAAAAAGTTCAAGGGGTATGAATACTTTTGCAAGCCACTGTATGTGGCATTTTAGCTTAGCATCAAAGCAGACTAGATATTTTAGTTATTAAGACTTCATTGGTTCTTAGTACATGTGCATTCTCTACTGACAGCAAATGTAGTTTTGTTTTTGCTGCATAATGGAACACATAGTGGAAAGAATTCAGACAGACCAAGATTGTGGATCTGCTCCTTGGTGTCCACCAGCTGGACGGTGACATTGGCCTGGGTCTGGTCGCTATAGGCAGTCCCGTCTGCGGCAAGGTGAATTATGACTGCAGCAGCCACCATGGGGTGGGCGTAGTACGCCTGAACAAAACAGAATCAGGCTTTAATGGTCATGTATGCTTGAAACAGTGCTCATAAACCATAGAAATGTCACAAACATGCAAACATTCATTCCTGCAGACCCGAGGTCACCAACCTGGAT
>BRDA01087655.1:0-13337 GCA_036984385.1 Crenuchus spilurus
ATATTGACATTTGCCATCTCCACATCATTGCATTCAGTTTTTATTCACAATTTGTATAGCGTCCCAACTTTTTTGGAATCCGGTTTGTAGATTGAAAGCATTTGGGTTTGACATTTAAAAATTAATGATTATGAGACAAAAGATCAACATTTCAGCTTTTATTTCCAGGTATTTACATCTGGATCTGATACAAAGTTCAGAAGACAGCACCTTTTGTCTGAATTCACCCATTTTTCTTGAAAGTAAAATTATATGAACAAATAAACTGAAAATAAATTTAAAAGAGTGAACAAATGTGAATTAAACTTATATTTAGTTGCAACTCATTTGTTTGCTTTCCATCACTTTGGTCATCAGACCATAAAATTTTGGCCCAGAATTTCTGAGGCTCATCCCTGTACGTCTAGGCAAATTCCAGCCTTTTCTTCCTGTTCTTCTTGATAATTTGTGGTTTACACTTCTAATAAAGCATCTGTACTTTTGTTTATGAAGTCTTTTGTGAACAGTAGATTGTGATGCCTTCACTCCTGACCTCTGGAGGTTGTTGCTGATGTCACTAACAGTTGTTTTAGGGTCTTTCTTTGCAGCACTTACAATGTTTGTCATCAGCTGCTACTGTTTTCCTTGGTCTATCTGTTCGACATCTGTTACTTAGTCCACCTGTGATGACTTTCTTCTTCAGGGCATTCCCGGTTGTACTGACTATGGCCAATATTTGTGCAGTGGCTCTGATTGATTTTCCATCTTCTCAGCTTCACTTTTTGCTTGTTTTTTACTCATAGACAGCTGTCTGGTTTTCATGTTGGTTACTCCTCTAACTATAAATGCACAGTCTGCACAGACAAAACCCAAATCTGAGTGCAGACATTCACCACTATTTAGTATTTGAATAATCAATGTAACTGGACACACCTGGGCAACAACACACACCTGTCAGTCACCATTCTTTTGCTCACAACAAAAATGGGTGTTTTCAGACAAATGGTGCTGTCTTCTGAACTGTCTATCAGATCCAGTTGTAAATACCTGGAAATAAAAGCTGAAATAAAAGAATGTGTTGTCATGGAATGTGTGCACAGTAAAGTTAAAGGTCACCCCGAAAATCAAAGCAAAAAATTGTGCAGCAGGTCAATCCATTTAGCCAAAATCCCATTGCAGCAACTCAAAATGGTACTCAATATTTTGTAAAGACTCCATGTGATTTTATGCATCGGGCATGCTCTTAATGAGATGATGGATAGTGTCCTGGAGGATCTCCTCTCAGATCTGGATAAAGGTGTCACTGAGTTCCTGGACAGTCTGAACTGCAACCTGGTGGCATCAGATGAACTGAAACATAATGCTCCAGAGGTGTCCCATTGGATTTAGGTAAGGGGAGTTGGGGGGCAAGTCAATGGTATCAATCTCTTCATCCTCCAAGAACTGCCTGCATGCTCTTGCCACATGAGGCTTGGCATTGTTGTGCACCAGGAGGAACCCAGGATCCATTGCACCAGCAGAGGGTCTGACAATGGGTTTAAGGATTTCATCCTAATATATAATAGCAGTTACATACAGTATATAATGTTTCAGAAATGTTTCTTGTTAGTTTTGGGGAAATTGTTCACAGTATTTATTCGGTGAGTGGTTTTCAACAGAGACTCTGATGTAAGGGTGGCCTAACTGCTGGGGTTTTTCCATGTTTTTGGTCTTGAGATATAAAAAAAAAACAGGTGTCAAGCCAGAAACAGCCTTGAATAATGTCTAGTGGAAAACCTGTTTGCCATCTTCTGAGGTGAGGAAATGCTACAATATACAATCACTGGCCTATTTATTAGGTATCTTGTCTCTACACTCATTGTCCATTTTATCAGCTCCACTGAGCATATAGGTACACTTTGTAGTTTTACAATTACAGACTGTAGTCCATCTGTTTCTTTGTAAACATTGTTATTTCAGCTGTTCAGGACCCTCACAGGACTACCATAGAGTAAGTTATGAAACACCTCTGTGCCACCACTGGGGTGAAGATAGTACACTAAACAAAACTGGCAGCATCTTCTGACCACCAACGATAGTTGAAGAAAATGTATTTGACAGCAACAGATGATCTACAAGGTGCATCAACGAGGCAGGTTCTTGTCTAGTAAAGCGGACAGTGAGAAACTGTTGAACTATATATATATATATAGCCCGTGTGTGTGTGTGTGTGTGTGTGTGTGTGTGTGTGTGTGTGTGTGTGTGTGTGTGTGCGTGTGTGTGTGTGTGTGAAAATTATGTGAAGATCAATTATGTTTAATTATGCTTCTTTTGTTAGGGATCACACAGTAAACACATTCATCTCTAAAATGATGTCACAGTTACCAAGAAGCTATATTCTATCTACAGCCTGGAGTGTTTCTTCAGGTAAGGATGAAATGACCACAAATACAATACAAATATAGAGACAAACAGAATACCATCATATGTGATTTTAGGTTGACCATGTATATGATTCTATATACTGTTAAATTATGAAAAACCCAGTGTTCTCTCACTGACACTAGATGTTACCTTCATTGTGATAACAGCTACCTAATGAATAGATGTTATCCAATGTCTCACTTTATCTAGGACAGACATGGTGCTCTCATAATTCTGTAATTAAATATATCCAAAACATTTCCTATGAAAAGACTTGCAAAAGTGCATGTCTCTGGTAAGAGGTGGCAAGCCCTGCAGGAGAAAACTGAAGTGGCCTTTCGTTCATTTATATTCAACCACTTAAATATTCATTTCAATCAAGCAGTGCATAATTGAGATTGGCAGAGTCGTGATCCCGGGGTGAACCATGTAGTCCTGATTGCAAATTTCACTGGAGGAAGTGTGTGTGTGTGTGTGTGTGTGTGTGTGTGTGTGTGTGTGTGTGCGTGTGTGTGTGTGTGTGTGCTCGTAAGAGTGTGTGAGAGAGAGGAAGAGGTATAAATTTGCAGCCTTTGTATCATGAAACCAAAAGACTCTAAAAGGTATTATTTGTATCTACTATATCACTACTCTCTATATACTCTATAACTATATACTGTATACACTACTTTATATAGTCTATAACTCTTTTTTAAATTTTTTAGGTTCTTCCATCGGATTGCATGCACAAATCTCTTTTTTAAAGTTGTTTTTACACAGCAACTTTTAAGGTTTTATAAAATATCTGTTCAGAAAATGTTTTTATGATTTGTAAAATATAGATTTCAATACAATTTACTGCAGAACACAAAAATGTGGTGCTTTTATTTTTTCTGGCAGAATAGTTCTTCTCAGGCTACATGGAACTTAAAGGATTTTATCTAGGTTCATGCTGCAACATAAGTGGTTAACCTGAAAGTCTGGAACATGGTCCAAACCAAGGTTTTTGCTCTGGTTAGGTTTGTTTTCACACTGATTTTTTGCGAGCGCACCAAAGACTTTTCTATGATATTCCTACGTCCTGTTGTCATCACTTACATGGGGTGCATCTTCCTACACTGCACACTCATTGTTTTGTAGAAGGACGTGCATCTGATGTTGGCATGTTGCCAATTCAGCAGGTGGTTCTGAAAAAATTCTGGAAAAAAAAAAAAATTCTGGAGAAAAAAATATTTCCCTCTGGGATCAATTAAGTATTTCTGATTCTGATTAATTTTATCCGTTAAAATTATTGAACAGATTAATTTCCTTATCAAAGTAGTGCTGTTATTATGGTAAATACTGGCTTCAAGTTCCTGCAATTGGTCCAAAAGTCTGAACCTTCTAGAAAAGTTTTCACACTGCACACAAACCAGACCATGGTTCAGTAGATCTGGCCCAAGACCACCTCTTTTGGTGGGACCACATTTTGCTCCTTTGGTCAGGACCGTGGTTTGCAGTTGCTTTCACACCTGCTATTTTAGTTCAGACCAAACTGAAAAGTCCAAAAGTCCACACCAAACATTGTAGGTGTGAAAGCACCCTTAGATTTGTTCTACAAACATCCCCCTTCAGCAAAATAATAGTTCTTAGCTCTATTTGATTGGAACATCACTAAAAGATTGCAAGCAAAAATAAATGCATCAACATTTTGTCAATGCTTATTCCAGCTGAAGATATGACATTTAAAGACAGATTTTTAACAGTCAGCTTAAAGTAGGTAGAAATTGACAATTTGACTGGAAAGAAGACATTTACAGCTTTAATATGATCACCTTTCTTTTAAATGCATCATGTGTCATAAGAAAGTAATTAATCTCTAACTGTATGGAAGAGATGCTGGACCCTTCAGCAGGTCCAGGTTACTTAATTTTAAATTAAACTGATTATACTTTATTTCCAGGGCAAATCCATATGAAAATATGAATTATAAAAGAATGGGGCAAAATAGAGAAAGCAATGTATGCACATATGGTGGTCATTGCCTTTGTCAGAGTGCAGAGTGCAGCATTTCATGCCTCTCAAAGCTACCTCACAGAGACTTATCACAAACAACAGATTTTCAGTCTGACATCAACAGTGCTGGGCTGGATGCTTTTATCTGTGTGTCCAAAACATGGATCTTCAAAACATGCCCTGGAGCTCATTTGTCTAGCACTGTTTGGTGATTTCCCTTCTCAAACACATTTACTAAACCAGTTAACAGATTAATTAAACCAAGTGCTTTGGGAAATCACCAAAATGTGCTTTACACCTGCCCATAAGAACAAGATCTGAAGAGTCCTAATCTAAAATAAATAATAATAAAAATAATAATCAAAATAATAGTGGAAGAGTTCAACTAAACAAGTGAACATTCCTGGTTATATTAAAGGGTTAAATTGTGAATTGTGCAGTAATTGTGGTCATTTCAAAAACAGTATCTAAAGGAGATTTTATATTTGGGTATTTTTATATGAGTAAAAGGGCTCAAACTACCCTTAACATGGTAGTGTACATGAATTTCACATTTAATGAAAGATCACTTAGATTTTTTTCTCAGAATTTACTTTCAGACTGCACAGCACTGAAGGGACTTTATATAGCTTCATCCTGCAACTTTGATTTTTATTTGCCTAAATACCTTTACCTAACATTTTTACAGGGCTCAAACTACCCTTAAAGCAGTTGATTTTACATTTAGTGTTGAAAAAATCCTCTGAACACATGTTAAATCCCTAAAAACCACATGATTGCAAGAAAACATGATATTTAATGTGAAGTTTTCATATGTACACACAAGGATTTGACATTTTTCATGTGATAATTTTCACTTGAAAACATTTGAAATTTCCTAAGATCCTCTAAGGGTACTCTCACAAGAGTTACAAACAAACTAATATCTTGAACTTATTGAAAAAAATAATTAATATTTACATTCAGTGGTGTTTTGAGCACCTATATAGAATTGCAGTCTGCTTCAAAATTCAAAGGAATATAATATTAGTGACACATCTTACAGCAAATTCTTTCTATTGAATATTTCAATGACTTATCTGCCATGGATCCTGAGTGAAATATCAAACTTAAAATACAGGCTTTTAAGCTTTTTCCCCTCTTTTTTCTTTAAGTCCTGCCCTCTCTAAAGTGCCAGCTCTTTGCTCTGTGAGGCTGTGAAAAAGGAAATTGCTTCAATTGAAGAGAAACACTTCAGATGTTTTAGACTATATCTCAGTACCTTGTCCAAATAGAGGATGTTACCTTTTCTAGGCTGAAGCGGTTTTGTGATCCATTCTGAAGGACAGGAGATCCATTTGAATTTCCAAACACAGACGCCAAAACAGATCTATGTCAGTGAAGAAAATAAAAAGAATTTATACAGCCATAAAATATATACAACACCAAATAAGAAAAGGCTGGGACTGTATGAAAACATTTAATCATTGTTTCTTACATTTTCTTTGACTTTTAATTAATTGCATACAGTATGAACACAAGATTTTTCATGGTTCGTCCCATCAACTTAATTTCCTTTGTTAATATACATCCACTCCTGCAATACATTAGATCTAGTAATGAGGTAAAAATAAATAAATAATGATGTGACTTCAAACAGCTGATATTAAGTGATGATTGCAATAAGGATTTGGTACAAAAGCAGTCTTCGGTCTTTGGTACAAAAAGTCTTTGAGAAGCTGAGATGGTCAGAGGATCTCTAAACAAATGTTAACAAATGTGTAAAAAAAATGTTGAACCGTTTATAAACAATGTTCCTCAAAGACAGACTGGAATATTGGGATACGTCTCCCATTACATTAAACAATTAAAGGAATCTGGAGGAATTTCAGTGCACAAAAGACAAGGGCACAAGCCTACACTGAATACTTCTGATCTCTGATCCCTCAGATAACACTGCATCAATAGCTGAAATAACCACATGGGATTACTTTGGCAAACCTGTGTCAACCACTACAATATGGAGGTAAATTCACAAATACCACTTTAGAAGTTAAAAAGACACACTGCATTTTTTCATAATTTTTTGACTTGGGATGTACTTCGTCATTCGAAATATATTAATGAAGCAATAATTACAGCATCATATCCAAATATCCAAAACACCCTGAAAATCAATGCCTGACAAAACATTACATTTATTTTTTCATGCCATACTTGAACATTTTGACTTATAGCTGTACTCATACATTTTCAAAGTAGATTTATTTAATAATATTTTTACTTTATTTCTGAAAAAAAGTGGTTTTGTTTTGTCATTTAAATTTGAGAGAGAGAGAGAAACAGAGAGAGAGAGAGAAAGAGAGAGACTTAAAAAGTGAGTGTTTATGATATGCCCTCTTTATAGTCTTATGCTAACCCTCTGTTTCCAGTTGATGTTATTCTAAAGGATAAAGTATTACATAGTTTAATGCAATGTCTGAGCATCCTTCTAATTTCAGACACCATGCAAGAGCAAATCTGGAAATTCCACTGCTTTTCAAAAAAACTCTATACAGTTCAGAGATTGCCAGACATTGTAAAAAAAAACTGCCATCCAGAGTGGTTTGCTGTGAAATGGTGCAATGCAGAAAAAAACTACCCAGGCTATTAAAAAAGTACTATAGTGACAGAAACCAGGGGTCACAACCATTGGCAACCAGTCGATGAGGTGGCCAGGACTTGACTAGATCACTACTTGTCATACTTTCTCCATGTCCTTCAGTGCCAAGCTATCATTTTAAATGTACAAAAAATCATCATTACATATACTAGCTGTCATTATGTCAGCAATGACATAATAGCCAGTCACACCACTAGAATGTATGAATATAAATCCCACTGTCAAATTGAGAAGGGGTCAACTGTTCTCTTGTCAGAACACAATGTAATACAAACTTCACTTTTGGAACAATACTGTTTCCTAGTTCTCTAAGCTTAGCATTGGGGGGTCAGTTCAAGAGGTTTATCCACCAGCCTTATTGGGATGGAGGAAGAAGGACAAAGAGTTCAGAGGGGCTCAAAATGGAAATGCCAGCTCTCCAAGTCCTGACACATCCTGAGGAATGATGATGAGGGACAAGTGAGAGTGGTGCACAATAGACAAGGTTTCCCATATTCAAAAGTTTGGAATTATTATTTTTTTTCAATTCAATAAATCAAGTTTGACTGAAGACAATGTCTAAAATGATCATTTTAAAATTTTAGTCCTGTGCACAGGTTTTGAATAATAAGCAGGATTTGGTAAAATCTAGAAATCAAGGAAGCTATATAACACAATATAGCTAAACATTCATATATGTAATACGTTCATACATATGACTGTGAATAAAGTGTTTATGGTAGTCCAGGTGATGAATTAATAGTGTATTTTCTATCTTTGACTTGTCTGCATGCTAATTAGCTAAGTTAATTATGAACCTCTTTCAGTCACAGTGCAATGTGCTGAGCTGAATGGAAAGCAGTGTTTTGCTGTATAGTATTGAACTGAGCTGGAAGATGCCTGCAACTTTTACTGATAAGCATTTTTTTGTCATTGAATTCTGACCTTTCAGTAATTACACTTTCACCAAACACAGAACAGAACAGAACAATGAAAATATTCGAAAGGAATAATTAAATGTATAATTAAAGTCACAAGCAAAGCATTAGCAACTGAGAAGTGTTAATTGAACTGGTGTGTGACGTGTTAATTGACATGTAAGAAAGAAAAGCAGGACTGTTTCATATTTCTTACCAGACCACATGCTTTTTAATGTTTATATACGTGTATATAGTAAGTGTCCCAACTGTGACAAAAAATAATTTTTGTTTAAATGTTCATGGATGGTTTTGGTTAAAAAAAATAAAAATTCCACCTCAGATCAGACAAGTCCAACTTTTGCTTCTGAAACATTATCATGTTTTTAACTTAGTCAAACTATAGTAATGTCTTAAATAAAGTCACACAAATTAGTCAAATGTGGTTTATTATACAGTATCATTTACTGTATGCTATAAATATTTATAAAACTGCATATACCCGAATGTTGCAGCCACACCCTTAGAAAAGCAAGGAAGTGTTGATCTAGAATTATTATTGATGATGAATGTCACAAATACAGAGGAATCTGATTTAAGGTCAGTCTTCTAATAGTTATTCTGCTGTCTAAAATAGCTTCTCATAGTAGTGACCGTCTGTTTATTTTTAATCTTAAAAACCTGATAAATCTGAAACCTTATTTAAATCTGAATGCAATTTGAGATTGCTGTAAAAATATTTGATTGATTTTGATAGAAATGGCTGGACTGTTTAGGTGACTTTTGAGTTGTAGTGTTTGTTAGCATTTCAACACTTCCTATGAATTTAACATAGCCCTTTGAACTGCATGTATGGCTATTCAGCTTGTTTAATGAAATCTATGATACTGTTATTCTAATGTCTTTAGAAGCTGCAACATCTTTTAAGTCAGTTTTATGAATGCAGCTCATGCATAAAGTTTGTCATTCCTTTTTCTTGTATGCAAAATTAATATGTAGATTAATCAACATTAAATATAAAAGCAGATGTACATCGGCGGTGGATTTAGTGATTTTGGAGCCCAGGCAAAAGATATGAATGAAGTCCATGGATCTGGGTTTTCTAAATTTTAATTGCTAATTTGTATTTTTATTTTGTCGCCAGATTTGTTTCAGTGGATTTTAAACATTTATTATTGCTTTGAAGTCAAAGAAGGTAACTGTATAAAAATACCTTTTCATTGTATTGGCTAAAACTGTCACTATGTTCAGAAAGTAGTACATGAGACAATAATCCACACTGACCAATTCAAAACAATGGAATGTGAATCACTGTTCGTGGGTTGAGCCCCTCCAGGGGCTTTGGAGGCAGGCCTGAAATGCAGCAGAGTAGGCAGAGAGAACTAGAAGTTGTATTTGTTCATATTTTCATGTGTGAATTTTAATGTGGCTTTATGGTAAAAGCTGTGAAACTACAGCAGCTCAAATATTTTAACCAATTACAGCTAGTTAAAAATGAATATGTATTTTTATCTGTAATTAGCTAGAGTTGCTAGCTTTTGAAATTGATTATATATCATCAACACATACAGTATATCTCATTTATATGTGATGGGTCTTGTGGCTAATGGGGGCCCTAGCTGGCTGCCTACCATTGCCTACTGCTAAAATTACCTCTGATCTATAATATATCTCTTTGGCTTTCTAAAGTCTGTCCACCTCCTTGGCAAGACCAACAACATTGAAATGTTATTTACTTTTTCTTTTATGAGCTATGTTGCTTAGCAGCATGCAGTAGTCCACTGTAGAATATAGCGACTCACAGCAATGCTATTAATTAACTGATTCATAAAGACCTTTAGTGGTTTCTTTTCTTATTGTTCTTAATTATTGTCACACATTAATTATCAAGATTTAATGTTCCAAGATGTTAAGTGAACTGTGAAACAAATCAGCAATCATTTCTATTAGTGTAGTAACATATCCCAAGGTGGGAAAATGTGCCAATTTGAACTACATGAATATGTACTAGTTTTTATTTTTTATTTCAACCAAGAGCATACAGTACCATATGTCTTCCCTATCTACAAAGTAAAACAAGAACAAAAATGACCATGGCATGCTGCAAACACTAAGAAATCTGCATAGATTTGATTCCTTTGTTGTCTGTAGTGCCATCTGCAAATGTTCATGCTGGAAAAGTCTACAAAATAAATTAAAAAGTTTGAGCAGAATGTTTTATATTCTGTACTCATCAGAGACTGTTATCTTAATTGAGTCTTATACACTGTTTATATTTAGGCATTCATAAATTGCATCTGACCTCCACAATAATTTTTCTGACTGTCAAAGAAGTTCTATTGAAATCAGAACTGTCATTACATTTTATTACATTATTTTGTTTTCCATTTTTCAGTCATTTTAAAGACATTTTGACCCTCTCATAGTCTGAGGGACCATGAAAATAATTTGAAGCTTTTTTGTTTGGATGATGGATAAATTGAGACAGAATAATTGCTTTCAGAAACAATGTCTACCACTAAGGCTGTGTTCAACTGCAGGTAAAATTGGCCTGAGTCAGATATTTTATTTATATGTGATGCAGATGTGTCCAATTTAGATTAGCAGCACTGTGTGGCAGCGAAATCTGATACTATTCTACTATTCATGGCAATTACACTTGGACCTAAAGATGACTTTATGAAATATTGTAATCATTTAAATCTGTGACAATATTAAGGAAATTTTCTTTTTTTTTTGCTTTCCATTATATGTGATTGGCATATGACTATTTTGTTATTTCGTGTTCCCTTTATTTAACCATTGTCTTTGTACAATCAGTCTAATCTATGATGTATTAACAATTATATATCAGGAAAGGCTACATTTACACCTAGGTCATGCAAACATAACAACAGTAATGAATAAAACACACACACACACACACATCTCTCTCACACACACACTATAAAATGCCTTTTGAAAAGAGTACAATGTAGAGTTTCAGTCTGGCAAGGTGCATGCAAATGGAAAAAAATAAACTCAAGTACATGTGACCTTCTCTCCAGCAGAGAGTGAAAAATGAACTAGATCAGAAGAAGGGTGACTATGCACCCTTGTTTTTTTCCAGAATTAGGAGTGACTGTGTTAAAATTCTCCTTTAATCTCCAACTATATGTAGCAGATCTCAGGTAGAGCAGCTTCAAGAAAATGACTGAAACAACTGAAATATAATGCTCATGTGAGGGATTTCATAAATGAACTTGCACCAAAATAACACTGTTTATCATGATAAACGTAGTGAGACGGCAGCAGCTGAAGTCTTCAAAGCCAGTACTGAAATGATCTTGCTCTTTTGCCTGACTGATGACATTTATAGCTTAATGCTCATTGACTGAATCTCTGCCAACAATCATGCAGACATAAACTGAAGTCATTATAGCACACATTAAAATGTTTAGTGTATGTGGGTAATGCACTCATGTGAAATTTTATCTTTTCAAAGAAATATTCTAACTAGGGCTGTAACTATTCAATGTTTTTGTAATCGAGTATTCTGTCAATTTTTTCATTGATTAATAGAGTAATCAGACAAATCATACTTTTTCATATGTCTTTATGAAAAGTCATATATGTCTTTAGTTTTATGTCCATATCCCCTGCAATACCCCATCTGATATACAGTAAAAAAAAAAAAAAAAAAAAATATATATATATATATATATATATATATATATATATATATAGAGAGAGAGAGAGAGAGAGAGAGAGAGAGAGAGAGAGAGAGAGTCTTGCGTGTAGGGGAGGGAGAAATTAAATTACATAAGTTATACTGTCCCTTCTAACAAGCGTGTGTTTTCATCAGTTAGCAGTCATAAAAACACGTTCGTCAGTGCTCACGTGAACTGCATGCTTTCTGTTCAGGTCCGTTTTACACTGTTTGCTTTATGCAGCGTAAAATAGTCCCACACTTTAGACGTTTTCGGCCTTTTACGCACACCGGCATCTTCATTTTCCGTCATTGCCACAGAGAATAAAATAAATTGCGCCGCCTTATACAATGATCTATATTACTGGATAGGACACACGTGACTTTTGAACATGCCGGCAAGGAGCCTCCATGTTGTGTGGAAGCAGGGCAAGATCGGAAGGAAGCCAGTGTTTACAAACAACGAAAGGGCTGCAATGTTTTGTGTTTTATCGCTTTACTTATTGGAATTCTGTCAGCAGAGACCAGGGGATCACATTCCACAAGTATGTATTCATTTTAAAATGATTTATTAGGTAAAAAGATCAGACAAATGTTGAACAAATTAGTTCTCTTTCTAGGACAGTAAAGACATGCCCACATACATGTATTGATGCTGTATTATGTATAGATCAGTACCTACTACAGGGTTGCTCTGAATGCTTGCAAAGTCTTATAAAGTCTTGTATACAACCTTGGTCAAAAATAATGTCTATAATGTCTTATTCTACAGATGGAAGTCTTGCTATTTCTTATATGGAATATTTCTCTTCACAAAGACATTAATTGGCTTGAATACAAGTAGTCAGGTATAACTTAAAGGTGTGAAAACATGTACATTAAAAAACTGGTGCCTTTTAGTTGGAACAATAACACTAGCAACAAAATACAGGATTTCCATGAAAATGTATTACAAGTATTTCAATACTGTAACATTAAATTAACTCGGATGATAGCATTGAATATTTCTACATTTACATTCTACATTGTATTTACGAAGGTCTCCGTGTTCTTTACTTTGGATTAAGACCGTCGACAGGTTGAAAAAATTTATAATTTGTGTAGAGCCATCAGTCACTAGCTAGTAGCAGCGAGGCAAGAAAACATGGCTATATTTATTTCAATGGCCATGTGATAGCAGCATTACACAATTTAATTCTTTGTCTTCTTTGTAAATAACTTACATTTTGAAAATCGGATAATTATTAACGATTTTACAACCATTAGAAGTCATGCAAGCAGTAAGGCCTAGAGAAAATAGGCAGATACGAGAGCCAATAGTAGCCTAACATGTCATCAACCATTTTAATACTTTGATTATTGTTAAAGAGCTTTTTAACCTCTTTGTAAAGAACTTTAAATTTTGAAAATCTGACAATTATTAGTGAAGTTAAAGCTTTGAGAAGGCAGCAGTGCTGGTCATGTGCCATTGTTTACAAGCTTCTCTTCCACACAACATGGCGGCTCCATGGCCTCGCGCCGGCCTCAATGCTAGCGAATAGGCAGCGTCCTATCCAATAATATAGATTATTGGCCTTATATCTTTGAAATGTGCATCAGTTATAACAGTCCATGTAAAACAATGATACCGGAACTGCGCAGTAGTCTACAAGTGATACGATACAGTGGTGGATGCTCTAAGACTGCAAGGGAAGCTCAGCTTCCCCTAAAATGTCAAAAAATAAGTGATCAATAATATACTGTTGTGTGTACATGT
>BRDA01087656.1:0-11758 GCA_036984385.1 Crenuchus spilurus
ATGTCTTCACCCTCCTAGAGTCAGGGACATTGCAAAAGTGATGGGGAGAGTCCTAACGGATGGGATAATTGGCTAGTACTACACTGGGAAAGGGATAAAAATTAGCAAAAAATAAATAAATAAATAAATAAAATTTAAAAAACCTGCAGGCTAGACATTTTGTTTTTTTGTCACATCACAAAAAAACTATTTCAAAACTATGTGAATGTTTTAGCAAATGTTCATACATAAATCAGGAAGTGAATGGTAAGTTTTGAAGCTGTAACAGTGTTTACATACTAAATCAAAGTCTTCTGTTTAATGGTAATTTACTTTTCCATTATAAAGGCCTTTTAGGTAATCTCATTTGAGAAAATGTAATTTGATCAGGGGTGTCTACTGTTTATATCTGACATACTCTTATTATCTATACCGGACCATCTTAAATATTGTTTGTACTTTTGTAACTACCAAAATTGAACCTGACAAGACAGACTGGCATGGACCCGCATGGATATTGAAGTACAGCAAGTTAATGAACACATTTGCCTTCTTAGAGCAACAGAAGAAGCCACTGAACTTGTTCAGAGAGACATGCGTTGTACATTAACGTCTTGTTCCATGAGTTAGGCAGAAGCGGTAGGAAAAGGAATTGGTGCTAGAACAGAAATCTTGACAGGCTAAATCCTTGTTCACACATCCTTCCTCCTCCATCGTGCCTGTGGGCTGTGTTTTTTGGGTTCGCCTCTTTTGGGAATCCTCCACTTTTCCCCAATCTGGTTAAGTCCTCGCGTTCTCCAGCTATGTTTCCATATTAAAGAAGGCTTTCTGGCAACATTAGCTCTGCGTTCAGAGGCCCTAAAAGCCTGTGGCTCGCTTAATTGCTATCCGGCCAAACTCTTACTGCGAAAAGCATAATTATGAAATGACTGTTTTCATTAAGCCCCACAAGCAATTAAAGCCAGAAGCAAATTTTTATTCCTTTCCCTCTCTCCTTCTCTCTCTCTCTCTCTCTCTCTTTGGCAAGGCTAAGACTGGAGTGTTTTACAGAAGTAGTCAATGTGCTGAATCATGTCCTATGGTAAGTTTGGTTTTAAGCTGAGAGTTAGAAGTGAAAACAGGCTACGGGTCTTATCTGTTACTGCATTTCAGAGAATGCCACATTGGTTACACACCCGTATGTGTGGGTGTCCTGGTAGAACAACACACATATACGAGTTGGCATGCGGTTTGCATTTGTGTGCATTTCCTCATTTGCCCAAATGCATGTAGGCACACATGTATAGACAAATTAGACATTTCTTTACCCTGCATATGTTTAAAAAGCCTCAGCAGATGCTACACAGTGTACGTCTAAACACAGTGTTCTAGGACTTAACGTGAGCTCTAGACTACTGCAAACCAATAAGAAAACATGTTTAACTGGATTTACTCAACACGTCCACATTTCTACCAATCAAACAGTGCTGTGGGAGGGACACTGGATCAGGGTGGGTATTTTATAGTGATTATAGACTACTAAACATGCTTTTATTAGGGCTCGAGTGTCTCAGCAGGCTAAGATGTTGACACTATGACCAGAGGATCGTGAGTTCGAATCCAGCTCATGCTGTTTGCCATCAACAGCCGGGGCCCAAGAGAGCAAAAATTGGCAGTGCTCTCTCTGGGTTGGTAGATGGCACTCTCTCTCCCTATCACTCTCACATTGCAATGTCCGCTGGCTCAGGCATCTACTGGCTCATTCGGAGCTGGGAATCCTGTGCTTTCCTCTGGTTCTCCAGTGACGGTGTATCAGCGGTAGTTTAAAAAGATGCGGTGGCCGCATCAATGGAGGAGGCTTGTGCTTGTCTTCACCCTCCTACAGTCAGGGACATTGCAAAAGTGATGGGTAGAGCCAAGGGCGTAACTTTGGGTCCAACATTGGGGGGGTTGAGCTGTCTGGATATTTATTTATTAATTAAATCATTTACTTTTCTAAAAGGATTCAGGAGATTTTGGGTTAACCGTATTAGAAATACATTGTAATGCTTTTACTACACTGTAAAAAAAAAAAAGTCTCACCAACTAAAAAAATCTTATTGATCCGTTGAACCTATTTTTTTAAGTTTGTCTAATTTAAGTTCTGCAAGATGCATATTTCAAGTTCTGCTGACTATCCTAGAATTTAAGTCCAATTAAAAAAAAATAAGTTGAGTCAATCACATTTATAACATTTGATTGACTCAACTTATTTTCTTTAATTGTACGTAAATTCTAGGATTGTCAGCAGAACTTGAAATATGCATCTTGCAGAACTTAAATTAGACCAACTTAAAAAAATAGGTTCAACGGGTCACTAAGATTTTTTTAGTTGGTGAGACTTTTTTTTTTTTTTTGGTCACGAGAGCCACAAATAAAGCGCGGCGAGCCGCATGTGGCTCAGGAGCCGCGCAATGAGTATCCCTGTACTACATTGTTAAGGGGATAAAAATTGGCCAAAACTTGAAAATAAAAAAATAAACATGCTTATATTGACATGGAAACAGTGTTTGAGTGTCAATTCTGATGATCAGAAAAATACTAAATATTAGCTTCAGTTATCATTGAGGGCTGAAAATCAGTCAAGCCGTACTGTGCATCCAGCACATAAGTCACGGATGCAGGTGAATTGCAGCATTCTTCTTACTTAAATGTCATACTGGCCTAAGCTGACACTGAGCTCATCAGGAGCTGCTGGGCTTAGCGTGAGATAAACAGGGCGTGGACTGTCTGGCAGCTGTAAATTATGTCGTGCATCATTTTATGATCATTAAACAGTGGTTGTGACATATCAGAATTAGAGTCATTTACGGCCTCCACCGCTCTGAAGACTGTCTCCTATCACACAAACAGCACCAGGGTGGGACTGCACGTGTTTGTTTCGATAAAGGCAGACAAATTAGACAACAGCTTTTTAAATGTAACCATCACTTTCACACTAATTATAGCCCTGCCAATGATGAAAGACATGGTAGCGCCAGGGAGCATATACACACACAAACACACACACAACATGCCTATTTGATTTGTTTCTCTCTGAGCATGCTGTAGCGGGTAAATAGCAGCTTGTGTATGTGTGTGTGTGTGTGTGTGTGTGTGTGTGTGTGGGTGGGTGAACGGCAGACACAGGTGTTTGCCTGTAAGCTTAGTACCCTGAGGTATCATGAGTGCAGTTACAGCCAACAAACTTCGTAAACGGTGCAGTCAATGCCAAGTACAACACCTAGCACAGGCCCTGAGAACGACACACTGTTTTCCCTCATCAACCTCTTTGCCCTTTTGCTGTGTGTGTGGGTGTGTGTGTGTGTGTTTTATGTGCATCATGAAATAGATAGAAACAGTGAGTTATTCTACTAATGCTATTCAGAATAACACCCTATTCAAGCTGGATTATTTTTCAGTTGGGGAGGAGCTATAATTGCTGACAAGGTCTGCAATCTTAAACCAGAATGAATCAGTCGTGTCTGTAGTTTTACATGGTTGCCAGTGCAAATTACCTTCCATAATCTGTTGCCATATTAACCTTTTAACATTCTATTCAACCATTTGGTAGAGTCACTATATCTTATTCAAGAAGGTGTTGAAGTTAGCATAATGTGATTTTGCCATCTCTACCGATTGGTAGAGGTATGGTAGGCTAAAAAACATGCAATAGAGGTCACTAGAAATGCAAAATTTGCTTATCTAAATGCAAACCAGTAATGCCTTGTAGCCATACCACAAGGAATAAGCTGGATCAAGTGCTGTTGCATCACCACACAACTGAGTGTGATGTTTCACGAAATTAGCATGTTAGCACAATTTTTGTATTTCAGTTTCTTCTGATTTTACCATAAAGTGCCATCTCATTGTATTTAAATTGTACATAAAATACTGTGGGGTCTTTGCCACAGTTTAAGTACCCTTTGCTCAACATAAGACTACTGTACTCTAGCATTTTTGGTGATGGTCTAATATGGTCATCCATCCATCCATCCATCCATAATCACTCAATCCAGTTCAGAATCGCGATGAGTTCATTTGGCATTTGGTTCCACTATTTCAGCCAAATTCACTACAGAGTGCCACTCCATCTCTCACACACACACATACACACACACACCAACTTTGATTCACCAATTCACCTGACCTCCATGTTTTTGGATTGTGGGAAGAAACTGGAGACACCGGACGAACATGGAAAATCCACCCAGATGGGAAATTGTGCGCGAGACCCTGGCACCGAGAGGCAAATGTGCTAACCACCATGCCACTCTTCTAATATGATCAAATTATATCAAAATATAAAGTGTACACAATGTCCCACCTAATCCAAATGCAGTCAATGTGCAATGACATGATCCATTCTACAGCTTTCTCAGAATATGCAATGTGTAACCATCCCAAACTCTGTTCATCTGAAATTATTACTGCTAATTCAAAAATAATGTGGACGGCAATTAAGCTTAATCCTAGACGATATATTCTATTTAGTGTGAAATCTCTATTCAAAATGCTTTGTAGTCCAGGACTAGTTTTAATCCCTGTCCAGGAAACCATCCTTATGTTTTAAAAATATGAAATGTATGCAATTTCACCTCAGCCAAAAGTAGAGGTTGCTTACTTAGCTTTGATGAGCAGCTAAGAGACAATGCTAACAACCACTCAATGCTAGCAATCAGAATAACTAAACACCACCAGCAGCCGCAGACAATATAACATAAAAATTCACTGAAACTAATGGGTCTGGGTCTCGTTAGTGCTTAGATGGGAGAACACCAAGGAAAGCCTTGTGTGGCTGCAGGAAGTGGTGTTCGTGGGAACAGGATGCACTATTCCTGTGTTCTTTGTTAATTTCAATACTCAATTTTTGTGATGGGGACACTTTACTGTATCAGTGGTGCTGACTTTCCTATAAATTTCCTATAAAAGAGTAGAGCTGTTACCATTAATAAAAGTGAACAAAAGTCCATCATATAAGAAAAATATCTACTTATTTCTATTTGTACTTTAAATATATTATAAATATATTAGTCCAAAACTAAAGGAGCAAATGTCAGGTGCCTAACATACTAATGGATCAATTATATCTGCATGAAGTTAACTGCTTTAACTTATTTAAGCATGTGCCCGGCTCTGAATGCCACCTGTCAGACTGCAGCAGGCTTGAGTGTGTCTGTTTTCATTAAGGACAGACACGTACAATCTTCTCCTCTCTAGTCAGGGACATCAGGGCTATTGTCCACTGTCTTTAGTGCTCTGATAGGAGGGACACAGTCACTGCCAGGACAAAGGACATGTCAGAGGACTGACAGCTACAGAGACACCCTCTATAGCCCCTGTCCCAGTGACAGGATGAAGGCTGTGTCTATGGGACTTCTCTGAAAGAATAGGCTGGACTGTCAGTCACTAAACTCACAAAAACTATATTTGCGTAGTCGTGGTGCTTGAAAATAAAATTTCTAGGCCAATAATCATAACAGACAATCAATAACCACTGATAATTAGCACATTAACACTTTCTTTTCTTAAAACTTTTGAGCAATTTAAATACAAGTTTACACTATAACTCACCAATGATGTGAGAAAGATGTAAATAATGATCACTAGTTATTAGAGGTGTAAAAAATAACCGATTTGAATCGGACGACCGATTTTGACTTAAATGATGAGAGTGCATCGGTACATGGACCCCTGAATCAGTCTATTTGTAAAGTGAACCGGCTGATGGCCCGATTCAAGAGCTGTCAATCGGTTTCTTGTTTTTCTGTTGTGCTCTCTCTCTCTCTCTCTCTCCATCTCTCCCTCCATCCCCCGCCCCTCTCCCCTCTTTCTCTCTCATGAACTGTTGCGATACTCGTCACAGTCACGTTTGAAAGACAACCGTCTGACCACATATATACTGTACAACGCTCCGCCGAGCATAAAATCTAAAGTTTAGAAGAAGTTCGGTTTTTAAATGAAGAACGGAGAACATTTGGTGAGACAACATGGTGAAAGTGGTGATGAGGACACTAGCACCGTTAGCCCAAAGACACGGCAGGACAAACACAGAAAAACAGGACTTCTTCAGCCAAAACTCGACCACAACTCAGGTAGCACCAAAGTAATAACGGCTTCAGTAGCCCAGTTCATTGTCAAAGACTTAAGAGCATACTGTGTGGTGGAGAATGTGGGCTTTGGGGACTTGTTTAAAACATTGGAGCTCCGGTACCACATCCCAACGCAACAGTATTTTACTGTTTCTGAATTCACACGTCAAATACAAATATACTAGTTGTCTAATATTTCATTAATCTATTTGAAAGCAAAAAACACATTTTTTGTATTAACTTATGTTGAATCATAATGTAAATTATCTATTTTAAATAAGTAACTCGTATTATTTCCTACTCTATTATACTGAACCAAATCGTATCAAAATCCTCCTCAATCAAATCGGTCCAATTTAAAATAAATCGTTTCTGAATCGTATCGTACCGCATGAATCGAGATACATATCGGATCGTCATTTATTGGACAGATACACACCCCTATTAGTTATGTTTACACAGCTAAATCAGGTATGACTGTACATTCATTTACTATGATATTTTACATTGTCTTACCCTCACATTCCCCACCTCTATGCATCAGTGTCAAATGGACTAATTATCAGTTGCAGACAACAATGGGTCAATACCATACATTAAATCATACATACAGAAAAAAATATTAAACATGAGGTTAACCAAGTTCTGTCAATTAAATGTATTTATGTATCTGTCAGAAATATGTATTTTTAATAGGCAGATTAAAATAATCACATACATTACAGACAGCAACACATAAGGAATTGTGTAGTAAACTTAAAAGTGTTAAATAAACAAAAAGATGTTTTAGATTTTACTTCAAAGTAGACACACAACTGATGTCTCAAACACATTAAGACGGCAAGAAATGCAAGTCATGAACTCTTAACGAGGCACAGCTGTTAACTGAAAGCCATTCCAGGTGACTACCTCATAAAGCTGACTGAGAAAATGCCAAGAAAGCTGCATCTAAGCAAGAGGTGCCTACTCTAAAGAATGTAAAATATAAAACATGTTCTGGTTTGTTTACTTGTTTGTTTACTAAATAATTACATATGTATTTATTCATAGTTTGGATGACTTTAGTATTAATCTACAATGTACAACATTTTTAAATAATGAAAAACCACTGAATGTCCAAATTGTGTCTCCAAACTTTTAACTGGTACTGTGTGTGAGTGTGTGTGTGTGCGCGTGTGTGTTTGTATATATAATTTAAAATGGAATCAAATGTTTATGAACATAATAATTGATGCAGTTGTATTTAATGTAATATTTTTTAAATGCAATCATTTACATTTCATAACGCGAGAGTTCATTTTCCAGCTGTTTTAAGTGAAACTTTTTGATTTTGACAAGTCATATTAAAGTATGGTGACAAAACATTCTGTGTGTTTCGAAAAAAAAACATTTATACACTACATTTCCATTCATTTTGTCCTGTTATTTGGCTTTTTTTTGTGTAATATAAAAATAAGAAGTCACACAACAGTCAAAGGCACAAAAAAAAGACAACAAAACACACCCGGTTGCTCAAAAGCTAGGCATGGGGTCATAGGTCACAGAGAAAGAGTGAATGATGAGGGTAGCTATAGAAGACACATCTGCCTATGTCGGAAACGCCCATCTTACAAGAGTTTGTGTACTTGGCTGTTACTGTGCCTTTATGACTGATTTATGTAAATGACCTCCTCATGAAGTTAGGGTGAAAAAATCTCCCACAACATTAATACCACTCACATTGTGTGTGTGTGTATGTATGTGTGTGAGTGTGTGTGTGTGTGAGAGAGAGAGAAAGAGAGAGTGTGTGTGTGTGTGTGTCTTAAGCTCAGTACTTGATTTACGCAGTCCTAGCTCTCCAACCGCTTGCCAGACCAAAGGTCAATGGCTACCCACTCTCCTGCAGCTCCATTGAGACACAGAGGGCAACAAGTCAAGCACTGCACATTAGCACACACACACACACTCACACACACATCATTTTTCTTGCTTTTCATAGTTTTCTGTTAATCGTTCATAACTTCTGCTGTTTTACACTTTCACAGAACATGACGAGTGAAAAGACAGAGAGAGACCCGGAAAGAGGGGCACACCACACAGAGAAAGAGAAGGAGAGAGGGGGTGTGCACCAGAAGAGTACCAGGAAGAAATAGAGAAAGAGAGAGAGAAAAAAGAGAGAGAGGGGGCCAGATGGGCACCTTCACAGGCCATTTATCAAATCCTCTCTCTCTCTCTCTCTCTTTCTCTCTCTCTCTCTCTCTTTCTCTCTCTTTCTCTCTCTCTCTCTCTCTCTCTCCTAAGCCCCCATGTAATTCAGTAATCATTTCTATTATCATCTAATGACCTTACAAAGTCTACAGCAGTTAGCACGGTCTCTACAAACAGCACAGCTGTTCAGATCACTGCCCTCCCCAACACTCCTCCCCTCGCCTGCCACCCCACACACACCGCGCCGGCCGCGCAAACGCACTGTGAACCCCGCAGGTTACTCAGAGGTCACCCCCATGCAGAGACAGAGCAGGATGTAGGTGTGACAGGCCAAAACACCTGTCAGATAAAGGGCTACCTGAGAAAAAAGGTGCATGTGTGCCCAAAGCTCTCCTGACCACTTCATGTCTGCCCAGGCCTAAGAGGTGTAGGACAATCTGTCCATGCATTACCATAAGCCAGAGCACATTAAACTCCTGTTGTTTAACTGCCCAAAGAGGCCCTGTCCCCTCTGCCTCCTCAATCCTGAATCTTAATGACTCTGATCTCTGCAAAAGCCCTTTAATGTCCTTACAATGACGACCCTGTTTAAATATGAACTTCATTTGTGTCTTTACTTCTCTGTATATGAACATCCATATGTATTTAGATGTGCCATGATCAGATGAAGCGAAGGTGTTGATTATCTCGTAACAATGACACAGGTCAAGGTTTGGGGTATTTTAGGCCTTAATCAGACCTCTGGAGGTCTATTTCTACTTTGGATGGCTTGAACGTCACTCAAATTGGATGTCAAAGTGTCTTTTGCAAAAACCTCTGATGGTTAGATGGTGGAAGCATCTCTGAAACAGCCATGCTTGTTAGGTGCTCTCAGATCTCAAACCAGCAGAGCATCCCTGGGATGTGCTGGATGATTATCTACAACATGACCTCACAACTTGTAGAGTTCTTGCCTCAGCAAATTGCTCGAGTAGGACTAACACCGTGGTTGGCACGGTGGCTTAGTGGTTAGCACGTTCGCCTCTCAGCGCTGAGGTCTTGGGTTCGAGTAAACATCTGAGCGGAGTTTCAGTATTCTCCTCTTGTCTGCGTGGGTTTCCTCCGGGGACTCCGGTTTCCTCCCACAGTCCAAAAACATGCAGATCAGGTAAATTTGCTACTCTAAAAATTACCCTGGTGTATGAATTAATGTGTATGTATGCCCAGATATGGTTGGCACTCTGTCCTGGGTGATCCCCCTAGAGCTGGATGCAGGCTTCCGGTTGAGAGTACGCTGTGCCGATCTAACTGCCGCTTCTTGTCAGTGTGTGTGGTTGAGTGTGTAAATGGAGTGTGTGTGTGTCAATTTTAAAGCGTCCTTGAGTATCTAGAAAGGCGCTATATACAGGGGTTGGACAATGAAACTGAAACGCCTGTCATTTTAATGTGGGAGGTTTCATGGCTAAATTGGACCAGTCTGGTGGCCAATCTTCATTAATTGCACCAGTAAGAGCAGACTGTGAAGGTTCAGTTAGCAGGTAAGAGCACAGTTATATAGTATATTACAATGCACACAACATTATGGTGACATACCAGAGCTCAAAAGAGGACACATTGTTGGTTCACGTCTTGCTGGTGCATCTGTGACCAAGACAGCAAGTCTTTGTGTCTAAATATTATTGAGCCACTTTGGGTTGTTTGTATGAGCGAGTCAGGAAACAGTTTCCTCCACCAGCATCACATAGTGACCTGACCACTATCCTGCAAGAAGAATGGCTTAAAATCCCTCTGACCACTGTGCAGGACTTGTATATGTCATTCCTAAGACGAATTGATGCTGTATTGGCCACAAAAGGAGGCCCTACACCATACTAATCAATTATTGTTGTCTAAAACCAGCTGTTTCAGTTTCATTATCCAACCCCTGTAAGTGTAACTTAATAATAATAATACTAAGAGTGTATTAAGCATATTGGTCATAATGTTTTGGCTCTTCTATGCACATTAGGTTTGTAAATTGGCCAAACAGTCCTTCCAATTAGTAAATTCAGCTACTTTACAGGAGTTGTGTTGCACATGTAATGTGTATACTCTGCATATAAAAGCATTTCGGATAGAAAGGGGCAAACAGAATGAGTTGGCAGGTGTCTACAAACTTTTGGACACGCAAAACAATGAAAACAAGATGTGATTTGCCAACAGAAGTTAATTAGCAGTTTAAAAGCAGCCAGTCTGGACACTAACACAGAGGACATTTAATTAAAACCCCACTCTACTTTAGTCTTGCTTCCAAACTTTTGGCCTTTATTGTATATGAAGGGTCTTAATAAAACTCAAACCAGAAGCCAACAACTTGTAGAAACAGTCAGTACACTACATTTAAAAGAACACAATAAAAAATTAAATGCATCAAAGTAAAACAAAGGAAGTGTGTTTATGTCTGTAAGTAAGAGAGCAGCGTGAGTGAGTGAGTTTAAGGGAATAGATGGGTCACTAGGGTGGTAGAAGTGAAGTCATCATTCAGCCTGAGCACTTATAAAGCAGCATGAGGTCCCCTGCGGTCACATTTAGCAT
Organism: Crenuchus spilurus; assembly: GCA_036984385.1. Lineage (NCBI taxonomy): Eukaryota > Metazoa > Chordata > Actinopteri > Characiformes > Crenuchidae > Crenuchus > Crenuchus spilurus. Next base: position 10,809 of record BRDA01087656.1, read on the forward strand.
TCTCTCTCTCTCTCTCTGCTTCTGTCCGTCTCTCTCTCCCTGTGTGAATCCCCATGCCCCGCACTCCATACCACTTAAAGCGCTGTTTCAGAAACAACGGCCGTCTGAAAGAAACTCGGAAGGCTTAATCAATCAGTCGGCCCATGCTTGTGTTTATGAGTCTTCAGCCCAAGCGATCCATCATCCTGGCTTTAACACTCCAAACTTTAACGCCATTATGCTCCGAGACAAAGGAGGCCATAATCGGAAAAGCGGAGGCCTGTGCATACTAAACCAATAAGACAATTAGGCTTTTCACTGGCAAATAAGCAGCATGAATCAGCAAGGAAGAGTTTTAGCAAAAGAGGTGTTGTGAGGAATTAATGCTTAAAGGTCCAATAAGGACAGCAGCATGGAACCAAGACCACTGCGGTGATAAAGCAGCTAAACATAAACGCTCACTAGGATTCTGGATGTCACTATTAGTTTTGAGCACCACTGTTGCATTTGGGTCCGCCTCTCAAAGTTGTGCATAACGGATGCTTAACGAGTACATAAGACGTCATTACACAGAAAATAAAGCATTAAGGTCTGGGGAATACTATTAAGCATCACTTTATTTTGAGTGCTGCTTTGTAGAATGACTAGTAACCCATGTTACTTATCAGTAACATCTCAAGAACATATCAGTGAAGCTACAGTTGTACATGTGCATACATTCAAGCAAAGCAGCATGGTTGATATGTTCTTTACATTAAGAAGATCCTAACCTTAACCTTGATCTCAACTCAAAACCTAACCTGTAACCCAAAGCATGGCCATAATCATAACCCTAAATTTAATCTCCACCCCAAATCTAATCCTAACCCTCACCCAGGCCATAATGATAACCCTGAACTTAATCACCACTCCAAATCTAATCTTAATCTTCACCATGGAACTATTTCTAACCTTCACTTTGATCATAATCC
>BRDA01087659.1:0-21502 GCA_036984385.1 Crenuchus spilurus
GTTCATGAATTTGAGAAGTTCGTTTGGAGCAAGAACCATAGAGTAGTAGGTTTTTTCGGCACAAACCGTGACGACATCTGTGGGCGTGTCTAGTTGTATATAGAGGGAGTCAGTAATACTAATTACACTGAATTATTTTTACACCTTTATATATATATATATATATATATATAAACTGGATTCCAAAAAAGTTGGGACACTAAACAAATTGTGAATAAAAACTGAATGCTTCAAACAGGATGTTCTCAGACAGAAGTGAGCACTGAGCTTAGAGTGTCACAGAGTGTCATCAGCAGGTTGTAACAAAGATACAGAGAGACTGGAAGAGTCACAGAAAGGCGCAGAAGTGGACGTTCTTTGGCCTCATCCCACACTGATGACTGCTTCATTATAAACAGTGTCCTGCAGAACCGGATGATGAGGCCACACAACTCCAGGCACATTTAAGGGAGGTGAGAAGCACCCAAGTGTCACATCAGACCCTTCAAAACCAGTTACATCAGAGTGGTCTGTGTGCTACACGATCTGCTAGGGTACCTGACCACACCACTGTACAGTTTACATCAGTATATTTACATAAACAACCACCTTTTCTACTACAACTGTAAACTAGATAGATAAATAGATAGTTTATTGATCCACAAGGGGAAATTTAAGAATGGGTGCATATATACAATCAATGCTCTTTTAACTAAGGGTGGCCAATAACTAAATATAAACAGATAACTAAACTATAAACAAAACGGAGTGTGTGCATAGGTTTAAAAACAAATAGTACCATGTAAATAATGTAAAGTCCAATTTATTTAAAGTACAAACATCAGACAGAGTTAAAATGTTACAGCAATGCAGCTCACACATCAGTTCTTTCTGGATGTTGATGTTCTTGTAACATGTGAACAGGAGTCTTTTCCTTTGCAAAACAGGTCAAACACGATGACAGATGTAATTAAAAGTGTCCCAGGACACCTGAAAGTTGCTCATGAACTGCTCATTGGTGAAGTCAGGAGCGATAGCATAGCACCATAGCTGTGTCCATAAAGTCTTCTTCTCATGGTGTTTAACATTGCCTATAAAGTTTAAATTACAAGTTATATGTCCTATATGTGCTTTTATATACACATAACGTGATCCACATTTTAATGTAGCTGAATTCTGTGTACACCATCTTCAACAACAAACATAGTTTTAGTGCCAATAAAAGTTCAGTCATCTACCAACCCTGCTGCTGTTTGAAGTGCCTGTAGTTTTGCCTGAGGCATACTGTGTCCTAAACCACAGTGAATAATACCACAGTGATTAATCTAAGATCGTATATTAGTAGTTACTGTGGTTTGCATTGGTGGTGTACTTTTTACAAAAACAACTATGCTAATTTAGGTGACTATTGAGTTCTAGTGTTTGTTCACCTCCAGTTCTAAACTAAAGAAGCTAAATTTGTGCTACTAACATCTTGACTGATCGACTATATTTGAGGTAAATATGCAGAACACATGAAAGGGTTAAATTATTTAATTAAAGAACTGAAGGTATTCGATGTTCAATTTATATGAATTATTTTACTAAAGAAGCACTTCTTTTAATGGTTAAGAAAAAAACACTCTTGATCTCTCAGTGGACAGCTCTATTAATAATGTATTATAAATGTAAATAATTCAAATGTGTGAGTATGAAGAACATTTTTATAGTTTATAGAACCTCTATGTTACATATAGTTGCTATACCATTTTTTGTACAACTATATACCCAAGCCACAAATCTTTTAAGAACCTTAACAGTGTAGCACAGCCCATCCCATTGGCTATGCAGCATTAAAAAGGAGGTGCTGTTAAAAGTAGCATGCTGCTCAGTCCAAAAATTCAATATTGCATTGGTTATAAATGGAGCCCAAGGGAATGCAGTTAGTAGAAAGGGAATGAACTGCATATGGAATCTAAAAGGCTTGCTTTGAGCTGCTGGAGTTCGTGACTGCAGTTTTCTAAACTGTTCACTATTGATAGATGAAGTACAGTCCTAAAAATAAAGCAGCCAAATGGAACCGAACATGCTTATTTTGGAGACATAGAAGTGCTTTTTAATAGATGATTTTTAAAAGAATCATTTTAAAAACAAAATTCTAATATTCTGAAAAGTTTAATTTTGTTCATTTAATTCAAACTACAATATTATATTCAAATTCCAAAAAAATTGGGATGCTGTGTAAAATGTAAATAAAATATAATTGGCAAATCTCATAGAGCCACCTTTTATTAACAATAGAACATAGAACACATATCAGATGTTGAAAGGGAGGAATTTTACTATTTCCTGAAAAAAATGAACTCATTTAGAATTTGTCATTAACTATGACAGTGGAAGGTCAAAATGTTTAACGTTTCATTCTACAAGACTAGTTTTCAAGATCATTGACTGTGTTGATACTGCTGTAGACCTCACTAATGACCCGGCATAGGGAGAATATCAGCATTTTCTCTCAAACCAAGATGGTGTAGTCTCTGGCTGCTCTACTCTTCTAGCCAGAGGTGCTCTCCTTCCGCTGCCTGACCACGCTTGTTTGTGCTGATGTATTCAGGTTAAGCCCCCGGGGTGGAGGCTTCATTGTTTAGTGCCTTTGTACAGCCAAATATGGCCCCATTATGAGGCCAGATGAAGTCTTGTTTGCTTTTGATTTCTAGTAGACCGTGACGGGAATGCCGCAGATGTCAAAGAAGCACAGTAATACGCATCATCTAAGAATCTTGTACAATCCACAGGCCAATAAAGCAATGCTTTACACTATTACATGGGTATTAAACAGTGTCTTCCTGACTGTCCTCTACTGACCCTGTAGACAGAATACTCCAACATTTTTCATATTAATCTCTATCTGCTTCATCTGTAGCACACAGCTGATTGTAAAGGATAGTAATTTTGGCTTGATTCCCTGTATTTTGAAAGGCACAGATAAGGCTCACTTAAAGCACATGAATAATTAAACATATTTTGCTGAATCAGTAGAAGTTTGTGCATGAGTATTTTCCCCACACACTTTTCAAACTTTATGCATAACACAGTACATTAAAAGTGAACAAAGTCATTCACAGTTTGGTTTGATGCAAAATATGGCAAACTTGAAGGAAAGAGGAGGAATGACTGAATATTTTCACAGCAGAGGCAAAAGGACCAGACATCCAAAACATTTACAGTCTCTAACATCTATCTTACAGGACATTATTACATAAAAAGGTAAACACATATAGCATGTGATCTGAGGGATTGCTTTAGATTCATTTTATTTTATTTTTTTTTACATCTTTTACTATTTTTTTAATTCTTGGCAGAGTGTAGTACCTGGTTGTACATATGACAATATTATGACCACCCCTAGTTTGGAAATCAGCCCAGGGACTTCACATATGCCATATAACAGAGTTTACTGCATGTATAAATTAGCAATCACATCAACCTGTTTTAGCAGAGTGCAAAATGATCTTCTTTGACAAAGCATGTGATTTGACTGCTGTCCAAAAGGGTATGATAATACCCGGTTGAAAGTTTTAACATCTCAGAAACCAAAAACTTCACTGAATACTGTACTGAAGGTGTACAGAAAATTGACGTATTTTGTATTGAGTGCCTCCCAACAGCAAAACAGTGTTGCCCCAAGGGCCATTGATGCCAGATGAAAATGATATCTCCTGCAAGTGCTACAGATCAATTGACACCACAGTGGACCAGTTAACCTCTGTAATGAACACAAGAGCAATGAGGAAAGTGTCAGGGATCACCATTCATTGAACACTGTTATATAGGTGGTCATACAATTCAGATATAACTTTGTGTTGTGGGGTGTGTACTGAAAGGCAAAACAGTACATGAAGAAAACTATTTTTACAATTATCTTACCTTTATTAGTATTACATATACAAAAGTAGATATTTGACTGATCCTTTCATACAGACTTTCATACTGGCAAACACTTAAAAATACCTTTAGAAATGTTTGTTAAAATCCTCTTAAGGTACTTGTGGACACCTCCTCTTTAAGAAAGGTTCCTGGATGAACTCAATCTTTCTTTAAATGCTTATAAAACCATCTGCAAAAGGTTAATCAAGAAACAATGCACATAAAGATTCCTGCCAGGATTTCCGATGGTTCTATCTAATTTGACAGACTGAAGATCGACTAAACTGCAACCTTTTCAATGAAGAACGTCCAAAGGTTCCTACTAAAACCTTTGCTATTTTGAGGTTGCTGTAGGCATTCAACTCTTGGTTACTATCATCAATGTAAAGAAATCTGGTACATGTTTCTAGAATAGTATACATATTACAGCTTTTATAGGCTCCATAGATATTGGAAAACCTTAGGGAAAGTGAAAGTAACTGGACCTACTTTTTACTCTGCTGCTCCAGTACTCAAGTTACTTAAAATCTCATAAGAAAAGCATTGGTGATATATGCTCTCAGGAGGGCTGGTCTGAACACCTGTAATCAGGGCCAGCGCTCCGCATACGCGGATCACGTGGCACCACAATTTTACAGGTGTAACACACGTCTTCAGGGGGCACCACACATCCCTTTCATCAGATTCTCCCCTCTCCCCCACCAGTCCTCCATTTATGTGGGTTCTATTGAGACTTCTAGTTTAGTCTGGTTCTGTTGAGGCCTAGTTGGCCCTCTGACTAGCCTGGCTGTATTGAGCTATTTTCTCTGTTTTCTGTTTCTGTTCTTTTGGTTATATTCTCCTGTTTGTTTACAGTTGTTTGGTTAATTATTAAACTTGTTTAGTTATACACCTGCATTAGTCTTCCCTGAACCACTGCCCTACATTCCTTATGGTAAACTTTTCCATACATTTATTCAATTAATTGTTCATCTGCCCAATGACTTCTATTGTAAGTGAATTTCATATCGTTGGCTTGAAATTCACTGAAATAATTGGCCATAGTAACTAACACTATAACACAGATGCAGTAAAGTGAGACTGCAGTATCAAAGGCTGGAATATTCCTTTAAGCAGGCATAAATTATGTGTTTTGTCAAAAATGCTAGCATCTTTTGTTTGCATTTAAACAATGCTAGTTTAAAAAATCCTCTAAAGAAAAACAGCGGCACTATGTGATATTATATATCCAGCAAAAGAAAGGGGACTGTGACGACAGAGCTCTCCAGAGGAAAGCAAATACTTTGAAATTACATTATTCATTTGCTTTGGAGGCAAACATTCTATAATTTATAACCTCTGCACGTGTCTTCAACCCACAAAACTGGTTTCCCCCCCTTCTTGTAAATAAAGTGCTCAACAGTCCTGTAGGTTAGAGTATATTACCAGAAGGTACAACAACAACAACAAAAAGATTTCTGTATAGATAACTGATATATTAAAGCATTTTACATTTCAATGACCAAAAAAGAAACATATATTATGATTCATTTAAGGGTTTAAAGCTTTAATGTTTCTTGTACTATGGCCATTTTAACATCAACACACTCTAAAGTGCTAAAACTAATAAAACATTAGACAACAGATACAAGAACCCAGTTACTGTTAAATGGTGAATTCATAAATATTGTACTATATTTTGTCATATTTTTCAGAAAATATCTCCAGATCATCCTGTCTTCTGTTTGGGTATTCAGGTTTTGTAATGGCTCCTTCATTATAGACTTTTCTCACACTTCTGGGTTCTTTCATCTGGATCCTCAAATAGCAGTGTTAACCTACTTCTGGCAGCATTGTAAACAATGGCCAAGGCTACTCTTTACAGTCAATTATGTGGCACAGTCGATGCTCCAAACTGCGCAACCTATAAGTTACTTCATAACAGTTTTCATAGATTCCTGAATGACAAAAGAACAAGATGAAGTAAGTTTGAACAAGTCTAAAAGCCCTAAAAATGATACACTTAAATGGGGGATGTTGTATGTCTGGTGTGGGAAACTAACTCTGCAGTCACTGCTAATGAGTTAACATTAGCTTTTATGTACTGATTTCAGATAAAACTCTCTGTACTGGATGATTAGCCAAAAAGCTATTGCTAATGCTGTATTCATAAACATGGTGTCTATCATATACTGTAGCTGCTGTTGACTACACAGCTCTTAATAATTTTGTAATGTTTGTACTGTGAAAGTTATTTTTTTCCTTGGCGTAAAATTATTAGAGCTAGTTTGTTTTAGTAACCTGTTAGCTTTCTAGACTAGTCTAGCTTTCTTCTACATAACACATACAGCCTTTTCCATTAAGTTTAATTAAATCAGCACTTTGACCAACTTGAATCCATTTACTCTTTTCACGTTTGTCATTGTGGACAGCAGGAAAAATCAAATATGAACGTTGGAGTGCTGAATGATATTACATGGCCAAATGCTAATTCTTTGGGGTGGATGTGATTTAGCACTACTAAGAATAGAAAGAAGCTTATATCCCTGTGAGAAAGATCTATTCCTCTGATTGTATCCATCCATCATGTTGCTGGTCTTTTCAATAGTTCCAAGTATAACTGTCTTCTCAAGTCAAATAATTCTTCTCATAATGTGTCCAAAATAAGAGTGATTCAGTTTGGTTATTTGGGCTTCTAGTGAAAAGTGAGGTTTGATTTGGTTGACTCCATTTCTTTACTGTCCAAGGTTCTCTCAAAAGTCTTCTCCAACCAAATTCAAAGACATCATTATTCTTCTTGTCTTGTATTTTATTGTCCTGTTTTCATATCCACAGACTAGTCTGGACAGAAACAAGATTAAGATGATTAATATAGCCTAAAATTTCCATAATTACACTTCTGCTATCACCATATGTTTTGATTCTGGAGCTGGAATTACAAAGTCAGTCTTTTTTCACATTATTTTTGCTCAGCTCCACAGATCCAGTAAAAAATGATGTTCAGGAGGAGTCATTAAAGCTTTTCATTCAGAGTTCTTCCTTCCTCTGAACTATAATAGCAGGATTCTGTATCACCGTACATGTACAAAAGGCATTTGAGCTGAGTAATAGTTATAACTACAGTACACTGTTGAAGACACTGCCAGTGCCAGGAGGAGTGACTGATTGCGCTATGAAACATCCATAATGGCAAATTCCATTTGCTCAATGGCGATATAGTATTCTAAATGAACCTGCTGTCTCTTTTGAGCCGACACACTTGCAGATTTGTCTTCATGCGGAGCTCACTCTTTTGCAGGGCTTCTGAGTGCAGTTCATTTGCACTGATGACTCATGTGGAGCTGTTTGTTCAGTCCTCTGTCAAAGCCTTGTCTCTTTTCCACTGAATTCCTTGCCATAATGAAGATTAATAGTGCTGCTCCTTCCCATTTAAATTGTGATTTTAATCAGATAAATTGGCAGGGGCTCTGGCTGCCGGTGTTCGTGAGCCCTCTCTTCACAGTCGTTGTCTTTCCCTGGGAAGTGCTGTCATCAGGTTCTGAGAAAGTGCCCCCGGAGGCCACTTCCTTCTCCTTCTCATCTGCCCTCTGTCTCCCTTTTGCCACATCTTTTGGTCAGTTTCTTACTCTCTGTCTCAAACGTCTTTTCTCTTTCTCTTTCAGAAAGTCCTCCATCCACTTTGGCAGAAACGGTGATGAATGAGACTGGATTCATGAGACTCTTAGGATTTTTCCTTTCAACAACACAACAGTCAAAGCAGGCACAGGGCCACATGTACAATGAGGAGTCCCAGTAAAGTCCCAGTAAAAGGTTTTGGTGCAATGAAAAAACACATTTCTTCACAAATAATGATCTGCAAAGAAGACTGTAACAAGGAGGAAAAAACATCATTATTTACAGGATTTTTTTCATTTAAATAATATTATTTTAACTGATTCTATTCACTATTAGCACACCATCAAACAGGGCATTTATTGTGTTAACAAGGTCCTAACCATAGCCAATGAGGAGACAACATTCCAACCATAACCAATGAAGATACAAGGTCCCAAACATTGCCAATGAGGATACAAGGTGTCAGTCATTGCCAATGAGGATACATGGTGTCAGTCATTGCCAATGAGGATACATGGTGTCAGTCATTGCCAATGAGGATACATGGTGTCAGTCATTGCCAATGAGGATACAAGGTGTCAGTCATTGCCAATGAGGATACATGGTGCCAGTGAGGATGCAATGTGTTAGCCATTGCCAATGAGGATACATGGTGTCAGTCATTGCCAATGAGGATACATGGTGTCAGTCATTGCCAGTGAGTATACATGGTGTCAGTCATTGCCAGTGAGTATACATGGTGTCAGTCATTGCCAATGAGGATACATGGTGTAAGCCATTGCCAGTGAGGATGCAATGTGTTAGCCATTGCCAATGAGGATACATGGTGTCAGTCATTGCCAATGAGGATACATGGTGTCAGTCATTGCCAATGAGTATACATGGTGTCAGTCATTGCCAATGAGGTTACATGGTGTCAGTCATTGCCAATGAGAATACATGTCTTGGTCATAACAAATGAGGATCAGTGGAGGTCTGTCAGAGGAGGTAAGGGAGGTTGTACCTCCTCAATGGATTTCTATAATTTACCATTCTTAGAAACTTACAGTTTCTTCTCAGTATGATAAGAAGGGGGGTGTCTGTCAGTAAGTAAAATGAACTGTAGAAACATTGATGCAAATTAAGTAACACCAATCATTTTTGCTTAAGAGTCTAAATGGAGGCAAAATTTTGCACTGATAACAAATCACACTATACATTTATGAAATATCACCTTATAAATGAATTAGCTGTGAGTAATACTTATGTTTGGAAACACTGAATATAGGTCGTGTTTGACTGGGCCTGTGGATGTACTTTCATTGCAAACAGCCTGGTTGAGAAGATGTCATTAGATTAAATTGGTCTTGATGGAAAACAGTGATGTAGAAGTTCCTGGAAGAGCTTGCAGACTATCATGGGAATGCAAATTGAAAGTTCTTCAAGTCAGCAAAAATGTACTTTAAAATTCTTTTCATGCCCTATTGGATATTCAAGAGATCTTCAGTTTTCAGGTTTTGAAAGTATTAAGTTAGATCACAGAATTGATTACCAAATTTGAGATTTGAATTTTGATCAATGTGATACTGAAATACTCCACAGAACTGACAGGAACTAGGGGATGTGAATGAGCTTCCCTTTCCCTGACCATCCATGACTGATGTGCCCTCGTTAGTACAAGTTAGTAGTTGGCACCTAACTTCCAACTACTCCCTGGACACTGCAGTTAAGGTGGCCACCCATTGCTCAGCGTATATGAATGCTCACTGCCCCCTACCTGTGTTCACTGCTTGGATGGGGGAAATGCAGAGAATACTTTCCCTAAGGGCATTTAAAAAAATATATTACTTCTTCATCTTTGTGCATTACAGTGTCACATCAAAAAGAGAAAATTGTGTAAAATCATTAGTTAATTGTTGTTCATGATTTAATTGAAAAAGGTAAATAGTCATATTTTTAGTCAATGAATATTGAAAAGCAATACCGTTTAACCTTAAAATACTTTAAATGTGTCACTTTACATGTAATTAATATAAAATATGTGACCCCGCCAGGGAAAACCAGGCCAAAGTCACTGGGCAACTTATTGAGATATCGTGTCAATATCGTGTCACTCACATTAGGACAAAACTTAGCCACACGGTATTATTGCTGTAAATGAAAGATAATAGTCTCAGATATCTATTGTAGTTCTTATTTTGATCAAAAACAAAATTCTTTGAAAAAAACTAATTTTGAAGAAAATAATGACTTTGACCTGGTTTTCCCTGACGGGGTCACATATATTAAATTATGAACAGTATACAGTTTCACAATTGTCATATTGTTGAGCAGTTTGATTTTTAATGAATGAAAATCTGAAATCTGAAATCTCAAATTATTCAAATATTTCAGGTTTGAGTAAATTGCAACAGTTTAAAACTATAAATGTCAGGCCTGCCCTCATGTCCCCAGTTCTAGTCTCTGTGTTTATGTCTCCCTCTTGTGTTCTAGTTACCGTCCATATATGTACTTACTGTCTTGTCCTGCGTTAATCATGTCCAGGTGTTCTGTATCCCTTGTCATTAGTCTTCCTCTTTATAAGCCCTGTTTGTAGCTCACTCCCTTGCTGGTTATTCGGTAATGTTTGGTATATTCTAGTTATGCTTAGTCTGTTTGTTCGTGCCTTGTCTATAGTCAACTCTGAGTCTTGTTTCAAGAAAAGTCTGTTTTCACTTTGTCTTATTTTGTATAGTTTATTCAAGTCTTAGTTAAGTCATCTTTACTGTAGTTTATGTTTCAGCCATTGTGCTGCTTTTGTTTGTTTGTTCAGTGTTTGTAAATAAAACTCTTTTTAGTTATCTCTGCCTGCGTTCGCCCTTCAATCCGCGCTGCCGCCTCACAATAAAATGTCATTTAATGAATATAAAACATGTGACAATTCCCCTTGTTGAGTTAAATTATTAATACAAACCTTTTCCACAATATTCTAATTTTTGGAGATGCACAAATTCTTCCAGGAAAAAGTCCACAAATCCTTCATGCAATATTTGATCAAAGCTTATCCCAAAACATTCTCTAAATGTTACATTTTGATTATTTGAACATTATTCTCATCATTCAGTGTCTTTATGTTGCCTTTGTTGAAAATTCTAGAAATGTTCATAGTGTATAAGGCTGAAATAGCTGCCTGGGGGGATTGCTAAGATTGAAGCCACAGAGTGAACAGTCTTTCCTATAAGGACACTGACAAGGTCCCAAAGAACATAATGGAATAAATTATAAAGGTACATTTATCACATGAACCACAAAGATGACTGTTGAACTGGTGGCACTGAAATCAAAAGACTGCTGTTTTCTTTCATTCAGATGAGTGATCCACTCAGAATGTTTCATCAGCCAGTTTGATGATCAAGGTTTGATGAAATTTTCAGTAGCTGCATGTAAGAAAGCAGGAGAATGAGTGAGAATTCACCTGTAAAGAATAAGGAGTCTGGATGTGTTCTTTGGCTAAAACACTGCACATAATGCAAACATGCTATAAGAGTATCCCAGCTGTGATAGAGTGTGGGAGTCCTGGGGGAATGCAGTTGGCCTCAACCCCTCATTCACTATGATATAATAATTCATTCGGCTCATATAATCACGTGGTAGAATAGTCCAGAAATGGCCTGAAAAAACAGGGCAATGAGCTTCATGCACAATGGAGGTAACTAAGCATCTGGTATTCTAGATTTGTCTAGATTTTTGGGGATATATAAATAAATATGTATTTATTAAACACTGATGTAATATATGATGCATGTTGGCTATACATCAGTATAACACATGCTTGTGTTGATTATGAAAAAAATGGGGAAGTTGAAATATGAGATTAAGAAACAGAAATTAAGGAAACAATTACATTAATAAAAAAAAACCCAATTAACTCATTAAAAACAAGGTAAAACAGCACTAGCTTATTTATTTATAATTTTTTCTTTTTATCTGATTTTCTCCCCAATGTGGTTGGTAGCCAATTGACCTGCCCGTTTGTTGACTCTCCCTATCACTTGTAATATCCTTGACTCTAGGAGAGTGCAGACTAACACAGGCCTCCTTTGATGCCTGTGAAGTCAAGCGCCGCCTCTTTTACAATTGCTACTGATACATTGCGCCAGGCAGCCAACACGCTTGGAGGAAAGCGCAGGAGTCCTAGTTCTGATGGATCACCTGGCTCTCTAAGCCAGCCAACATTACTGAGTAGTGCTGGGGAGAGAGTGCCCTTCCTGCCTATTGCAAGTACTATGACCTGGGATTGGAACTCACGATCCTTAAAGAACCCATATGCTATCCTAAAAAATACAACCCTCCAGAAACTCACATCCTGTAGGCATTTTAAAACAGTCCAGATGCAGTTTAAACACACTGTAGAAGTGTAAAACGTAAAAAAATAAAGTCCCCCACATAAACTAATCCAAACATGTATATGTTTATACTGTAAATGATAACATGAAAGTGTAGAAGTGTTACACAGTCATTATTATTAACAGAATTCAGTGTAAATACAGCAGACCAATAGAACAGAGTATATATAAACAATTCAACAACGAAGGAACCAAGAGCTGTTGAGTTAATTTCTCTAGTGGCTAAAGGGAAGTAACTGTTCAGCAATAGATTAGCCTTTAAAACAGAATTACTTCATTACACGATTGCTTTTAATCTTGTGAACAGGGGAGACTCTTGTTTCCCAGACAAATGTAAACACTGACTTGATATATTATTTGCTTCCCTTAAAAGTGTGGCATTAGGATTAAAATCCGAAATGTTTGACCTGCTGGGTAATCTCAAGAGAGGAGAGATAATGCAGCTTTAGCATGCTTCTTCCTGCTGGGAAGGAACGTGATGCAGACTAAATCTCTGGGGATGGACCAGAATCTTCTCAGATTTAGCTGCAATTAGAGCCCTGTATCAGATATCCTCTAAAGCTGGGTGTTTGTTCAGAAACAAAGGCTCAAAGCAATCAGAGCAAAACATTGACAGTTTGGATGGTTGACCGATTAAAGGTAAAGGATGGAATTTACATTTTAACCAACATTTAACAAACATTCCAATCAGGTGAATTTATTTATCCATTTATACTTACAGTTACATTAGTATAGCACATTTCTAGAATCTAAAAGCATTTTGACATTTGTGGCAGTTATTAGAGACTCACCTCATCCACCACCAATGTGCAACATCCGGCTGGATGATGCAACTGCAGTCAACCTGAACATTCCCCATTTTAGCATTAGTAGGGTCCTACTAAATTTTCTGTAATTTCATGGACATAGTATCTCAAATAACACAGATTGCATGTATTTTATAAGAAAGGTGATATATTTCACTACAGGTGTATCATAAAGCCTGATGCAAAGCCTGCAAACATATTTCTCTCATATAGTTCTTTTCTCCAATCACACAGAGAGAGAGAGAGAGAGAGAGAGAGAGAGAGAGAGAGAGAGAGAGAGAGAGAGAGAGAGAGAGAGAAGAGAGAGAAAAGAGAGTTGAAGGGGAAAGTTCTGCAGTCCTACAACAACTTAATTAACTAGAAAACCCCATCAGGTGGCTTAGTAACATCACATATCTGTGACGCACAGCTCACTCAAGCAAATAAAATAGAGAAAATTGTACATTTAGTTTAAGTGCCTCATATTGTATTCAAACTGTCAAAAAACATCTGTACACAATATTCAATTTTGCAGTTAAGGAAAAAAAAATTCACAGCATTTCATAGAAAATGTCTCCATGACAGACTAAGCTTTGAAGGTGTGGATGTTTAGGAGTAGAAAATTTAGACAGCACATTGAGGTAACACCAATATTTAATGAATATTTCACCTCAGTGTCTTTGAGTATTTCACCTTGCATGGCTGTTTGAATATAAAATTAATTCTAATGTCTGCAATCTATTTTCAGAACCTGCAATTAAGGTGCAAACTGCTTAAATTTAGAATTTTCATGTCATTACTGAATGGGGACTATCAAACCTCAGAAAGCAGAGATGGCCAAAGTCAATGTCTTATCATTACAATAAGGAATTTCATACTGAATATTTATTATATAATTTTATTATTACATTTAAATCATATTTAATATGGCCAAATTTTGCTAAAGCAAAAGACCTGGACGTTTTTATTTTAATAAATCTATTAATGCTTTTACATACACAGCTTGACACAATAATGTACAACCTGATAATACATTTGACACAATCTACTGCCCCTTCAGAGATGCTGCTATCTGTTTATCTACAAGCTCCTCTGGCCTCTGAACCTGCTGATGTGATACACAGTGGATATAACTGTGAGCTGCACAGTGACGGAAGGAGATCCACACGCATATGTCTGTGTGTGCATTTACGTGAGACTAAGCTTCACGATTTCCATTCTCCAATTCAGCCATGCTTTCTGAAGAGCCCCCTAGCCCCTGTATCAGTTGTAAGGTTTCCATGGCTACCTTCTCTCAGCCCAGGTTATTTATAGCATCTGCTAGCGTTCACCACAGGCAGATATGCTCTCTGCTCAAAGACAAGCACTCGTGCCAAAATGGCAGCCAAAACCTGAGCCTATGAAGAATCAGGCATGAGGAGGCTTGTATTGTTTTGTGCTAATGAGGTTTATGCCAGTGATGGTGGAAAGTCTGCACTGCATATGGCACGTAAACCACATTCTGTAGTGTTCTGTTATTTAATACTGTATTAAATAATGCAAAGTAGTATTACATGTAGGCTTTTCAATGACATTTTTAATTCATTTTCTCTTCTTTCATCATGATATACATTGTGGGCAATGGACCTTGCACATACTGTAGCAGTCATAAGTTTGGACACACCTTCACATTATTATGTTTTTTTCTTTTTTTCCTACATTGTAAATGAACACTGAAGTCATCCAGACTCTGAGTGAACACATAAGGAATCATGTAATAAACTTAAAAGTGTTAAACAAACCAAATATGTTTTAGATTTTACTTCAAAGTAGACACACAACTGATGTCTCAAACACATTAAGAGGCAAGAAATGCAAGTCATGAACTCTTGACAAGACACAGCTGTTAACTGAAAGCCATTCCAGGTGACTACCTCATAAAGCTGACTGAGAAAATGCCAAGAAAGCTGCATCTAAGCAAGAGGTGTCTACTGTGAAGAATGTAAAATATAAACATATTCTGGTTTGTTTAACACTATTTTGTTTATTAAATAATTACAGATGTGTTTATTCATAGTTTGGATGACTTTAGTATTAATCTACAATGCAGAACATTTTTAAATAATGAAACACCACTGAATGTCCAGAGGGTGTGTCCAAACTTTTGACTGGTGCTGTATTTTGTGTTACCTGAAAATGTTGGAATAGTATTTTTTCCAGTGGTCATGAAATAATGTCTTAATCTAGTGAAGCTAAATGGAGTGAATCACACTGGTTGCAGACATCATTCATGATGGATTAAAGCTTTCCTCACTGTAATAAATCCTGCCTTTCACATTCTCATGGTTATTTTGTAACCACATTGTGAAAGTGACTGGTTTGTATTTGAGAAATGTTCTGACTCTATAGGCCTGAGGCAGCCATGGTGTGATTATAACTGCTCACGATTAATGCTTTAATGCAATTATTTGACTAAAAATCACATTTGCAATTTGTCTCTTATCTCAGATATATTCAGTCAACCAAGACATGTTTGTTGCCTGAAGTTTGCTTCATTAACTTTTCATAGGAGCTAAGAGGCTAGCAATCATTAAAGGAGTGCTATGAGAACATTTAGCATTTTACAACTGTACCTAAACCTTCATTTAGAAAATAATCACTCAAATGTCATATTTAAACAGTTGTCCACTTATACTGTATCAGGTGTAGTCGATCCACCAAGACAAAATTAGAAGTTCAGTTTTACTTATGTTTAGAATTGGTGTTGCAATGCTAACATTGCTAGCAAACTCTAAAACTCAACGATAACCCAGTTGTTTCATTCAAAATAAATCCGCAAGACAAGCAAAGTGACACTTTGATCAATTTGACCTCCATATTTAACCCGTACGTGAACAGAAACACACAGTACTGATCTATGGAACAGTGACAAACATTTGCCTGTAGTAGTCGGCAGCCCTATCTATGGCACCCAGGTAGCAGTTGGAGGTTAGGTGCCTTGCTCATAGGCACTTCAGTCAAGTATTGTTGGCGGGGATCGAACTGGCGAGTTTATTAACCACAAGCCTACAGCTGCCCCAGTCCTCAGCTGCCCCAAACAAACAACACAATCAAAACATATCTGGATTTTAATTAAGATTTTAGAGACTAGCAAATGCTGTTAAGGACACAATATGACTCATTGTGATAACAATGTAGCTGAGTTCTGTGTTTGCCAGCTTAGACACCCAACTCACTATAGGAAGCGCTAATCAATGGCAATGACCATGATGAAGTCTTCTTCCAGCCCTGCTGCTGTCTGAAATAACTCCTGCTGCAGTGATGTTTTCAATCTACCTCCATAGTCACCTAAATAGCCTAGTCATTTCCATAAAACTCAAGCCACTCAAACCACATCCAGATCTGAACACTATAAAGCCAATCTTATTTGATGCATAGTTGAGTTTTTATCATTAGCATGATAATTAAATGATGAATTATCTTACAGCATTTATTAAGAGGTATTAAGGGGCAATTCTTAATTTGTTAAGGGGTAAAACTTTTGTGTTGTGTATGTTTTTGTTTGTTTAGAGAACATGCTGTGAGCAATAGATTCTGGTTGCATCTAATATGATACAAAACAAAACTCACATTTAATGCAATGTACTATTTAATTGTAATTGTAAGGTCAAATAAACATATTCCAGTTCCAAATGTTTTCTGGTAATTATTTAGCAGTTCAGGCTTTACTGGGTTAACTAAGGTCTTACAGACTAGTGGTTAGTGATGCTGTGCCTTAAACGACATCACTTAGTCTGTTAGATCTGGATGTGATTTTGGTAGGATTTGGTTTTCTGAAATGTTTTGATGGAAACATTTCCTATTTAGGTGGCTACTGAGTTATAGCGTTTGTTAGCAACATTAGCCTTGAAGCTCCAGTTCCCAACCACAGAAGAAGCAGAATCTGTATTCCAAGCATGTCTGATTGACTATATCTGGGTACAGGCTGTAGTGAGAGGGGAGCTTATGGGGCTCATGATTTATGAATTCTGGTATAGACATTAAGTAATCACAAATAGACTTATTCATTTGATTACTTGTTAGCTAAATTACTCATGTGGCTTCAGTGCAAAACTAAGGAAGCAAACTTCAGACACTAAACTTGGCTGATTGACTACACTTGAGATCAGTCAGAGATTGAATGCATTTGGTAAAGTTTCTTAAACAATAGCTCTTATAATCTAGTGCTGTTATATATACATTACCTTCCTACCCAGTGACAAAAAGAAGCAGGCAGAAAAGTACAGTCTCTACAGTCTTGTCTCTTTCAATTCTCTTCATCCACTGTTTCTCTCACTCTCTTGGTATTTGTTTTTCTCCTCTTTTTCACACGATCTGGCTGGTTCAGACCCAGGAAACCCATTTTTAGACACACAGGACTTTGTTTGGTAACTCATCATGGGAAAGGTCATTTATTTCCATGACATGTTTGCTTTCCCATATGGAGATGTTCTCTTGCTGTGACCTTGCTTCCTCTTTATATGCTTTTATATGCTTATATGTATGTGTATGAATACATATATACACATGCACTGGCCACTTCATTAGGTACCTTATATCTACACTCCTCATCCATTTTATCAGCTTCACTGATCATATACAGCACCCGCCACAATTATTGGCACCCCTGGTGTTAGTACTTTGTACAACCTCCTTTTGCCAAAAAAACAGCACTTAATCTTCCCATATAACTCTTCACAAGATGGGAGAATACAGAAAGAGGGATCCTTGACAATTCCTCTTTGCACAACCTCTCTAAATCGTCCAGAGTCCTGGGTCTTCTCCTATGCACTCACCCCACTTTTCTATTGGGTTGAGGTCTGGGGACTGAGATGGCCATAAGAGGAGCTTGATTTTGTGCCTTGTGAACCATTTTTGAGTAGACTTGGGCACATGTTTAGGGTCATTATCTTGCTGAAAGACCCAGTGATGACCCATCTTCAGCTTTTGGGCAGAGGCCACCAGATTCTGATTCAAAATGTCCAGATATTTCACAGAGTTCATGATCCCATGTATCCTTACAAGGTTCCCAGGTCCTGTGGAGGAGAAACAGGTGCACAGCATCACTGATTCTCAGCCATACTTAACAGTGGGCATGAGATGTTTTTCTGCGTACTCATCCTTAGTGTTATGCTTACAGTGTTTGTTACCAAAAAGCTCTATTTTGGTCTCATCTGAACAAAGCACGCGGTCCCAATTAAAATCCCAGTATTGCTTGGCAAATTCCACCCATTTACACTTAGGAGTATAACTCAGAAAAGGCTTTCTCCATGCATGCCTCCCAAACAGCTTGTTGGCATGTAGAAAGCGTCTGATGGTTGTTTGGGAGACCTCGTAACCCCAAGATGCTACCATTAGATTCAATCTTCTTACAGTGAGCTTTGGATAACTTTTTACTTCTCTTACCACCCTTCTCACTGCACGTGGTGGCAAGATACACTTGCGTCCTCTTCCAGGCTTGTTTGTTGCAGTTCCAGATGTTTTGAACGTTTTGATTATTGCTCTGACTGTAGATAAGGACATCTGCAGGTGAGTGGCTATTATCTTGTAGCCATTGGCTGATTTATGAATGTCAACACACATCTGCCTTACTTGAATAGTGTGTTCTCTTGTCTTTCCCATGTTTAAGAGTGAGTAAAAGAAATAGGCCTTTGTGTAATGCCATATTTATACCCCAGGGAAACAGGAAGTGATGAATTACTAATTAAAGGTTCCTAGATACTTTGATCCACTTTATAAACTACAGTTGAAATGACATAAATTGTTCAAATACATTTATTTCCAAGAAATTGTTAAGGGTGCCAATAATTGTGGAACATGTCATTTTATGGGAAATAATTATTTCTTAGTCAGGATTTTTTTTCTTTCTTTTTTTTTCACTTGCGTTGAAGGTTGTTTTTTTCTAAACTTTTTCAGAGTGAGATTATTCTTCTGCAATAAAAAATGTATTTATTTTAAGGCATTTAACACATTTTAACTAGGGGTGCCAATAATTATGGAGGGCACTGTATGTGCACTTTGTAGTGCTACAATTACAGCCTGTAGTCCATCTGCTTCTCTGTATTCTTTGTATATGTATCAGGGCCCCCACTGGACCGCTACAGAGTAGGCATTATTTAGGTGGTGGATCATTCACAACACTTTAGTGACTCTGATGTGGTGGTGGTGTGTTATCTCGCTGTCCACTCCATCAGACACACCTACCTTGTTGGTCCACCTTGCAGATGCAAAGTCAGGGACAGCAGCTTACCTGTTGATGTTTGTTTTGATCCTCTAGTCCTTCATTGGTCATCACAAGACACTACTGGCTGGTTGGTTGGTGCATATTTAAAAAAAAAAAAAACATATATAAAATTCATTATGTTAGATAAAGGGTGCTGCTGGTTAGTTTAATAGATCAACATGAACACCGAGGAGCATTGAGGAGAACATCTGAAACCAAACCTTTTTCTTCAAACCGGCTCAACATCTTAACTACAAATATTTTAACATGTAGACAATATGGTCATATTACTTTTGTCAAAACATGGAATTTGGAGTAGTGCATTGTTAAAAGCTCTGATACAAGAGAGCTGAATAACAGTATCAGGATACATTTATTTATAATCATGGATGTTTAAGATAGAAGAAGACATTGACAAAATCACATACATGACATACTAGTGCAGCTCCAAAGCTTGGAAAATAATGAAAAAGTTCAAAAACTTTATAGTTTATAACTTAATTTAAAAAGGTGTCATCATTTATTTTAAATTGACATAAAGTGAGATCTTTCAAGACTTTGTGTTTAATGTTGATACTGTTTGAATAGTAATTTACTCCAAATGAAATATTCTAATAATCTGAGATTCTGGTGTACTGGTAAGATATAAACCATACTTATCAAACATTACAACATTTATCCAGCCATCAATCCATTATCCCACCTGCTTAATCCTTATTAGGGTCATGGTTAGTCCTTTACCCCTTCACTGGGCACAGGGCAGGGCATTATGCTATTCCAACTAAGCCCAGGACAGGGCGCCAATCCATCGCTGGGTGCACACACACACACACACACACACACAATTTTAGAGTACCAAATTCACTTGACCTCATGTTTTTGGACTGTGGGAGGAAACCCATGCAGACACGGGGAGAACATGGAAACTCCGCTCAGATGTGGACTCGAACCCAAGACCTCAGCGCTGAGAGGCAAACGTGCAAGCCACTGTGCCACCCCAACATTAAAACAAAAAAGCTTAAAATATCACTTTACATCTAAGGAACATAATATATACAGGGGTTAGACAATAAAACTGAAACAGCTGTCATGTTAATGTGGGAGGTTTCATGGCTAAATTAGACCAGTCTGGTGGCCAATCTTCATTAATGTCACATTGCACCAGTAAGAGCAGAGTGTGAAGGTTCAGTTAGCAGGTAAGAGCACAGTTATATAGTATATTACAATGCACACAACATTATGGTGACATACCAGAGTTCAAAAGAGGACAAATTGTTGGTGCACGTCTTGCTGGTGCATCTGTGACCAAGACAGCAAGTCTTTGTGTCTAAATATTATTGAGCCACTTTGGGGTGTTTTGGAGGAGCGAGTCAGGAAACGGTTTCTTCCACCAGCATCACGTAGTGACCTGACCACTATCCTGCAAGAAGAATGGCTTTAAATCCCTCTGACCACTGTGCAGGACTTCTATATGTCATTCCCAAGACGAATTGACGCTGTATTGGCCGCAAAAGGAGGCCCAACACCTACTAATAAATTATTGTGGTCTAAAATCAGGTGTTTCAGTTTCATTATCCAACCTCTGTATATAATATGATTTGAATGAAGATATATATATGAACATTTTCACAATATTATTATTTTTTAGATGCACACGTTACTTCACACTGGATGTCATCTGTGATTACTCAGAAGTGGTGCAGAAAGACAAAGACAGAGCTACATAACTAAAAGCCTAAATATACGTAGGGCTAGAAAGCAGGAGAAAGCTTGTATGAAATAAATCCCTATTGTAATGGCTGGCCTGGTCTCTCCAGAGCCTCATTTGCAAAATATTGTCTCAGCCAAAACTGTCGACACATTGATTTAGAGCCGGGGCCCATGATGCTCCTGTCCATGCTGTCTTGCATTGCCATGGAAACCCCCTCAGTGCTGGGCCCGCTGAGTTCTTTACTGTAGAAACTGAACATCTAAATCAATAGTGCTGGACTGACTATATAGACTGATTATCATTCCTTCACTGCTGTCATCCTTAAAGACGTCTGGTGTTTCAAATCTTAAAACACTCAAGAGCCAAACTGGAGTCTAATTAAGGAGACTGCATTGAGATTACAGTACACAAAGCCAAGCTGAATGTTAATGAGTGAAAGGAGGATACTGGAAAGAAACAGATTACCCTGCAGTCTAGTCTAGCCTGGGAAACCTTAATTGCACTATTCTGCTGTTGTTTATGAGTGCAGTATTTTATGCTGGTCAGAGTTTAAGAGAGTCTAAGGGTTTCCAGAGGAAGGCAGGGTAAATGTGAATGCATGAATATTCACAATAGTGCAGCATTGTACTTTCTATTTCTGCAGTTAATATGTCTGGATTAAAACCCTCTATTTTCTGCCAGGACTTTTTTTTCAGGGCCAAAGCATCTGCTGCCCTGCTGGATGATCAACTGAGCTATTTTCTACAATATGTGGGAATGATTATAAATCTTCCCTTATTATCAGATGTGTCCTCATTTATGATCAGATCCTAAAGCTTAGATTTTGTTTATTTTATGAAATTCAGTATGAGTCATAAGTTTGGACACACCTTCTCATTATTATTTTATTCCTACATTGTAAACTGATACTGAAGTCATCCAG
>BRDA01087660.1:4858-17796 GCA_036984385.1 Crenuchus spilurus
AGGCACGTCCTCGGCTCGAGCAATCGATCCAGCTAACGAGCAAACCAGCTAACGAGCTCGGCTCCTGCACGGATTAAACTCATAAGTAGGGTTACCACTGTAGTCTCAAATCTCCATCCTCATAAGATGTTTTATAAGAAGATTGAGTACTATTTAATGACACAGTGAAGTTATGTAAAATATGAAATGCAGAGGTGCCAGTAAATGTGGATTTTAAACAAAATTTTCAGTGTGAGATTACACTCATTCAACAAAAAGTGAATTTATTTAAAACCCTTTTACTCATCTTCTCCAGAGGAAATAATAATCATGGAGGTAACTGTAGGCCTGTATAAATGCTGGTTGTTCATGAGTTATGGTGATGCTTAGCATGTCCCTTTCTCAACCTTCATCTTCTCTTTGTCCTCGTTTCCTCATTTAATCCTCATTTTTCGTTCTTGCTCTCCCAGCCTCCTGCTGACGTCTTCTTTTTTTGTCTTGCTCTCTCAGGTCTCCACATGTTCTCCGATTGGCAGACTGGTGAGCAGCAGTGTCACGGAACGTCTCTGTTCCACAAAGAGCAGCTTATATCATCGCTCGTGTCAGCTCCACTGAAGCAGGCTCATCTCTATAGTAGCTCTATCCAGGTCAGGCAGAACGGCCGTCGTTTTTTTTCCCCTGAGCTGTGCATACATTTCATAAACCAGGGGCATACAAACATTGCACTGGAAGGCAATTTATGAGTGAATCAGACACAGCAGAGCTGCTGGAGTCCACATACTGCCCACTCTGGTACCTTACTGGTCCACATTTCCAAGTTGATCAGTGTCACTGTTTCCCTGGGGTATAAATATGAGGCGACACAGAGGTCAAGCTCCCTTAGACTTTCTTCAACAGATGAAAGACAAGCAAATACAGTTCATATAAATTAAAAGTGTAAAAGTGATTATGGCTGTATAGTGAATGGCTGCTCAATAACGTTAATAAACATTACATTTTGGTTGAATGTTGGTTATGACGTTGGATGACAAAAATTTAATGCCAAGATAATATCTAATAACATCCTATGCCTGCTGAGAGGGCAAGATGTAATCAACTAGAACTTTGACAAACTTGCCTGAATACATCACAACACACTAACACACCACCACCCCATCAGTGTCACGGTGCTGAGAATGACCCACCCAAATAATAGCTGCTCTGAGGGGGGTCCTGATCATTGAAGAACAGGTAAAAGGAGGATAATAAAGTATACAGAGAAACAGATGGACTACGGTCTGTAATTGTAGAACTACACTGTATTCTCAGTGGAGCAAAATGGACAGTGATGTAGATGCGGGAAGATTATTTTAATGCTATGACTGACTGCCATTGCTAATAAAGAAGAAAAAGCCTTAATTTGCAAGATATCTTAAATAATTCAATATAAACTCACAGATCCTTTGTGAGCTTCATACAATCGTGAACCAGATTGGTGATTTTTTCCCACTTGCACAACCTTGAATGTAGCTCCTGTCAGGCAGCCACTGAAAATCCACTGAAAAGCACCTAATTGAAAAGTTACAATGAAATGTAGCGAGAAGAGGCGTTTTTCTAAAGGTGTAGAAGTGAATAAGGAGATGACCTACACGATGACCTAACAGACAATAGAGACAGTGGTTTCGTTCTTCAGAGGCAAAGGTCAGATGGTGTTGAATAGTAGGTCTGGAATGAAATTATTCATGATAAATTCCTCTGAATTTACTTTGTCACAAAAGTTGAGGTAACATTAAAATGACTCATTCCAGAACCAGATCTGCCTATTACACAGAAGGCAAAATTTTTACTATTTTTCTAAATAAATTACAGGCTGGACTTTAATTATTTTATCCATCCATCCATCCATTATCTCACCTGCTTATTTTTGATCAGGGTTAGCTAATTTAGAGTTCCCAATCCCTGGAGGAAACTCACACAGACTCGGGGAGAAAATCGAAAATCAGTGCTGAGAGGCCAAAGGTGCCAAAGTATTGACATTCATGACTCAGGTAGAAGTATAGATACTAGGGTTTAAAACGACTTTTATAGAAGTTGAAGTATCAACTTAAGCTTTTTACTGAAGTAAAAGTACAAAAGTTCTGGTTTCAAAACTACTTAAAGAATAAAAGTAAAAGTAATGTAAGGAAAACAAATGCCAAAATTTAGGCTGTTCCACAGGGGCATATAGTGCACTACCCCACCCCCCACCCCCAAAATACATTTTTTACAAAGCCGTAATGACTATAATGTTATATTAAAATAGTAATGTTGATTTTTTTGGGATGTACTTATTTGCCCCTTTAAAATGAAAAATTTTTATTAATGTAAGTCATTTTACACTAAATGTATATTTAATAGCAATTATATTGCTATTTTGTGTTTTATAATTATTAATTAATAGTTATATTTTATTTTGTGTCTAGGTTATTTAGGAGCATTGTTTTAATATTTAGAGTAAATCCTTTATTTTTCTGTCAATCAATTGCTTTCCCTGATTGCAAACTTACTCTGTACTCCATTACTTTCCCCTGAGGAGATCAGGGCAGCATTTTAAGGTAGCACAGTTATGCTAAGCAACACTTTTTATTTATTCCTTTGTTTGTTATTCTGGTAAAAACAATACAAACAGACCTGTGTGGAATAACAAGACAGAATAAACGTGTTTGAGGACTACACTTTGTGTCTTTCTGTTGCTTTTGGAGGATTTTGGATCGCAGGTATGAGTTAGAAACATCAAGTGCTGCCTTAAAGCGCTGTGTTGTGGTACGGAGCTGACTGGAGAGTGACGAGACCCGTGATATGCAGGTAACAATAGGGTATCTGAATGGTATATGTTTATATTTCTCATCCAACCACAATCACATTCACTCTTTCGCAGTTTTTTTCTGGACAGGATGTTTTTTGAATGATGACAAATTCATGAAAAAATGAATGAAAATGAAATACGTAGAAATAACGAGGCTGTTTTTAAAATGTAAGGAGTAGAAAGTACCGATAATTTCATGAAAATGTAAGTAAGTAGAAGTAAAAAGTCATCTGAAAATAATTACTCCAAAAAAGTATAAATAACCAAAATTTCTACTTAAATATAGTAACTAAGTATCTGTACTTCATTACTTGAAACCTCTGTGAGGGGCAAGTGTGTAACCACCACCCACCATGTCACCTAGATTATTAATTATTTAAGATTATTTATATGCATCGTTTAATTAATGTTATCATTTTACATTGACGATTTCATAATTTTTTAAAAATAAATTTCAATTTTTGGGCATTAAATCATAAAGATGTAAATGAAAGTGGTTTGATGTGAGATGCTTCATTCTAGAGAAACTTACCAACTGGTGAATGGAACCAGATGTCTGAAAAGTGACCTCAAGTTAAAAGTTACATGTGTTGTCTGACACTTTTTGGACATTAAGTAAAATGGTTGTATGTATCATCACAGTGGTTTGGTGGTTGGCATGTTAACCTCTCAGCGCTGTGGTCTTGGGTTCGAGTCCCCATATGGGTGGAGTTTCCATGTTCTCCTTGTGTCTGCGTGAGTTTCCTCCCAAAAACATGGAGGTCAGGTGAATTGGCTACTCTAAAATGACTCTGCTGTGTGTATGAATGTGTATGTCTGTATATGAATGTATGTATGTATGTATGTTTGCCCAGATATGATTGGTATATGGTTGGGTGAGCCCCTTAGTGCTCAATACAGTCCTCCAGGTGGACGGTCGCTTCAGTACGCTGTGCGCAATTGGCTGCCACTTCTCACCGGTGTGTGTGGTTGAGTGTGTGTAAATGTGTCAATTGTAAAGCATCCTTGGGTTTGAGAAAGGCGCTATATAAGTGTAACGTTAATAATAATGTTGTGGGTATAGTGACTTCTGGTTCCTATCACTGCCATTGAAAAAAAGGTGGTTAGCTTTCTCACCATTTCACATCAAAACACATTGTTCACAACTCAACAATTGGAAATGTTTTTGAAACGTCGACCCTTTAAGCTAGCTAACGGCTGCTACTTGTTATGATGCAAATGATTTTCCCCAAAGAGCTCGGTGCATAGCAACCCGGTGCTGCCTGTATGTCAATGGGGCTTGTGGAGGGATGTGATAATGGAAATGAGAAGTGAGAGAAATGGAGAGCGAGGCTGGGTGATTTACTCATTCCTGACCTTTGAGTGGCTGCTGATTACGTGGAATAGGTCGTGCCAGTGTCATGGATAAGTAGACTTAGAAAAGGTGGATTTGGCTCAAAAAATGACTGTCATTCTGTCTCAAATCCAACACCTTTCTGGATGGTGGTTGAGTGCACACAGCACACTGCACTGCATTTTCAATTTCATTCCAGTCTTTATTATCAGTTTCTTTTTAAAGCATCTGATGTCACTGTAGAGTCTCTACTCACTAAAAAGTCATATTTACAAAATCTGAAGCCCAATTTTTTTAGAATGAGAGTTGTACGACTAATGTCATCAGAGTCCATCGCCATCCATCCATCATCTTCCACTTATGTGTGTCCGGGTCATGGGAGTAACAACCGAAGCAAAGTAGACCAAGCATCCCTCTCATCAGCCACCTCTTCTAGCTCATATGAGAGGATTCCAAGGCCTTCCCAGGCTAGCTGAGAGATATAATCTCTCCAGTGTGTCCTGGGTCTTCGCCAGGGTCTCCTCCCAACTGGACATGCCCGGAGCATCTCACCAGGGAAGCATCCAGGAAGCATCCTAACCAGGTACCCAAACCACCCCAGCTAGCTCCTCTTGACATGGAGGAGCAATGGCTCTACTCCGAGTCTTTCCCAGATGTCCGAACTCTTCACCCTGACTCTAACGGAGAGCCCAGACACCTTACGAAGAAAGCTAATTTCAGCCACTTGTATTCGCGATCTCATTCTTTCGGTCACTACCCAAAGCTCAGGACCAGGTGAGGGCTGGAATGTGAACTGGTATGGTCACCAGAGTCATTTCTGTAAAAATTAAACACATCAGTGTCACTGTTGGACTGAGAATAGTCCACTAGCTAAAATTATCCAGCTAACAGCATCCTGTGAACTCCAGAGCTTCAAATCTGGACCTTGAATCCAGTTTCTGCTTGTTGATTGTGTAAGTTGAACTGTAGATGGACCTGATTGGCATCACACCTACCAGTAAGTACAAAATCATGGACCGGAATATGGATTCAAAGTCCAGATCTGAACACCAGTGAAGTCAAACTGTTCAACAGATGAGCTGCTGTCTCTGACTTTACATCTACAAGGTGAACCAACAAGGCGTCTAATAGAGTGAGCTAACACACCACCACCACATCACTGAGAATGATTTACCACCCAAATAATACCTGCTCTGTGGTGGTCCTGTCAGAGTCCTGACCACTGATGATCAGGGTGAAAGGAGGCAGTCCTTTCATTCCTCACAGGGATGGCGGTGGACCCATCCTGTGCCGACTCACTCAGATCCTGTCGGATAAGGAGAAGGCAGGGACATCAGGCGACGTTGGTGGTAGGAAGGAGAATGTTGAGACATCATCACCTGAGAAGTCACTTTTAAAGCTGAGCTGTGATTGGCTGACGTGCTGTGCTTTCATAGGTACAACGTGGTCAGTGGAGCTGATAAGACAGAGTATAGAGGTGGCTTTTGTGCATTCTCGCTCTCTTTCTCACACCTTTTCACCAGGTGAGGCACAGGTGATGAGGATGCTCTAACAGGCTGTCACACTCTGCAGCCGGGATGTAAAATGGTAAAGCCTGCTGTGGAGCTGCAGTTATGATTCAGTGTTTCATCAGCTGGTCCTGGGTACTGAATGGAGGGTCAATCTAACACCTCTGAGGACTTGGAGAGGAGAGAAGGAATAAGTCTGTGTAAGAGGCAGGATTTTGGAGACAGAGAGAAAGAGAGATTTGTCATTAATTATGTACATCCTAGTGTAGAGAACATTCCAAACTGGCCAGGACGTGATGTGGAGTACTTTTGCTTCTAGATTATTATTTATCGTCTTCAAAAATAATGGTGGGCGGCACGGTGGCATGGTGTTTAGCATGTTAGCACATTCTGCTCTCAACACTGAGGTCATGGGTTGAGTTTCCATGTTCTCTCCATGTCCAAAAGCATGAAGGTCAGGTTAATTGGCTCTAAAAGACCCCGGTGTGTGTGTGTGTGTGTGTGTATGAATGTGTGTGTATGCCCAGCTACGGTTTGGCACTGCTGGGTGGTCCCCATGTTGAAAAAACACTGAAGTGTACTCTTTGAATAAGTCCCAAACAAACTGAACTGAGCACCTGCTAAAGGGTGCCCTCTTGTGGCAAAAATTTGTGTAGCAAAAGAAACCAGCATAATGCCCCTTCAGTGCTGTGCATCCTGAAAGAAAATATTTAAGGGCTATAAATTTAAAGTATCTGCAGTTCAGTAGTAAATTGTAAACAATTGTTTTCTGTTACTTTGGAGGGTTAATTTACAAAAATCATCAAATTTTTGCATCCTAAAATATACACTGGAACTTTAAAGGGTCCATATCATAGAAAACCACATTTTAAAATACATTAAACAGCTTAATCCAGTATGTCAAGTTTACAAAATCCTTCACTGAACAGGTCATATAGCTCATACACTATGCTGTAAAAAGAGCATCTTCTTACTTTACCGTTTTTGTGATACACCTGCTTATTCAGCATACAGAAATTTAGCTCCACCCACTCATACTGACATGTGTCAGTCTGGGCTACTTTCTGAATGAGGCATGATGCATCGCAACCAATCAAAATAGAGGTCATTTGCATATATCCAACTTAAATGCATAAAAATGTAAACAATCTGTTTAATTCTACAGAGATTAGAGAACAGACATATAAAATGAATGACTAGTTTTGTTAGTTACACTTTGAAATTAGGATTCAGAAGAAAAACAAAATAAAAATTAGCCGTTTAATTAAAGACCAGGTGGAAAGGCTGTCACATAACTGATATGATATGTACACAAACACATACATGGTGACATCACACACACACATAGAGAGAGAGAGCGAGAGAGAGAGAGAGAGAGAGAACACAGAGGACAGACGTGGCAGAGGGAGGTGGTCAGGGAACTCCTCCGCTCCTCCCTGATGATGATCAGCCTGTCATCTCCCCAACTCCCCAGTGTATGCCATATGTCACACACTCCCTAGCAAACACACACACCAAAATATTCCTCGCTTGTTTTTCATGCTTTTCATATCCAAAGAAATGCTTCAGATATCAAACTATGAACGTTAATGTAATGTTATAGATAAATAGCACAAATTCTATATATACGCTGCGTCTAAGCATCATTACAGTAAACTAGCATTTTGCAATCACATACCAACAAATGCGTGTTACAGTAAACACGCACTCATGTACTGAAATGGTGGCAATCAGGACATTCTGGAAGAGCCCATCCCTCTAATAGTCATTGGCCTGGGTTCAGGAATAGACTGATAAATAGAAAGTGAAAGTAAAGCGCACGCCCCTCTCAGTTTGACTGAAAAAGCAGCAACCCCAACCAGCATCCACCCTCCACTCGCTGAGACAGGCCAACAAAAAGCATCCCAAAAGCATCACCCCTCCCCCAACTACTGCGGCAGTAAAAGTGACATTTTATCCCCACTTCTAAATGACTTGTGGAAGTGATTGGACTTCTTTCATTGCCAATATAACAAACATCAACTTACAGCAGTGGATGTTGGACAGTGAAGTAATGGCATTTCACAGTATACAGATATTGCACAGTAACGGGATTTAACATTGTTGTCAGTGCACAGTAGGTGGTAAGAAATCCGGGGGGGGGGGGTTTGGGAGGTTAGACTGAAATCAGTGCATGTGTGAGTTCAGAGTTGTTATGGCTTTTGGGAAAAACTGCTCCTCAATCTGTTTGTCCTTCTTCTAATGCACCTGTAGCGCTTCCCTGAAGGCAACAAGTCAAACAGTTTAAAACCAGGGTGCGAGCTGTCCTTGATTGGCAGCGTGAGGTGTAAATGTCCATCAAGGAGGGTAAAGTTCAGCCAATGATTTTCTCTGCTGTCTTTACTACTCTCTGGAGCCTCTCCTTGTCTGCCACGGGGCAGCTGCCATACCGTAGTGTAATATAGTACATTAGCAAACTCTCCATGAATAAGCGGTAGAAGGTCAGCAGGAAGATGGAGTCCAGGTTGTGCTTCTAAAGGACTTTTAGGAAGTGTAGCCATTGTGGTGTTTTCTGTACAAGAGATGTCAGCAGAAATAAGGATGCCAAGAAACCAAAAAATGATGTTTAGGCCTGAAAAATGGACATTACGTTGATATGATGATGATGATGATGATGATGATGATGATGAGTAGTCAGTGTACAGCTTGTATAGATTTACTGTCATCATGGAGGGGTGGAAAAGGACTCCAGTAGCAAACTGTGCAGCCCTGCTGTCCAAGAAGTTTAAAGCAGTGATAGATAATAAAGGTGGTCTCACAATATATTAACAATACAGTGGTAACCCTACTTACGAGTTTAATCTGTCCAGGAGCCGAGCTCGTTAGCTGGTTTGCTCGTTAGCTGGATGCATTTTCCCCATAAGAATACATGTAAAACTGATTAATCTGTGTCAGCCGGCCAATATACAGTATACTTTAATATGTAAATAATGTGTTTATATGGGTTTTTAAAACATAAACAAGACGACGACGGTGCTCGTGTAGGCTGGCGGCTAAGGAGGACAGGAGGACGGGCGTACGTGTATGGCATGGTTACACTTATCATATGAAAAGTAAAATGTATCTAACTTTCTTGTTCACTACCTTTTGCTGTCTTTGTGTCACTTTCACTAGCACTTTCACTTTCACTGGACAGCGGTCAAAGGTAATGACTGACCTCTTCTTCTACGCTAGCATCTAGGGGATGCTATGACCGCCGCGCCCCTAGCGGTTGGCATACTTGAACTAATTTAGGCTACTCGTTACTTGGAATTTTATTCGTTACCTGGAACAAAAATATTCAGAGATCTCGACTCGTTACCTGGAATACTCGTTAGTAGAGATGCTCGTAAGTAAGGTTACCACTGTATTTGGACTTGTTCACTGTGAGGTGTACTCACTTGTGTAGTATTTGGACATTAACGGCTGTGTGCTGAGTTATGTTCAGAAGTGAATTACAAGCTGTACACTGACTACTCTAAGTTATATCCACGTATCATTTCTATAGTGTTGTCTCATGAAGAGTTATAATCACACATGTGCAGGAATGTGACAGGTGTACTCACTATTGCGAGATACTGTGTATTGTATTAAATTTAATGTCTCTTTTTTTGTCTCCCTATACAAACAGTAGCCCAGGTGTGACTCCTCTGTGTAAGGCTGTGTGATGTGAAGCTTTGTGTAGTCTGATGGAGGTCCGGTGGGTTTGCAGATGCTGATCTGACATGCGTGAGCCTGTATAGCTCCCGTAAACAAAGAGAGACGCAGAGACACAAATATATCAGATCTGCAGTCACGGCTGAACAGAGAGACTGCAGAGACTGCACTGACAGATAAAGAGGCAAATTATTCAACAAAATATTTATAAAATGTCGATAAAGTCAGAAGAAGGAAAAAAAAAATCACATTTACAGATTTAACATTTTTCAGCACTGGCTCTACAAGGCTAATGTAGTTACACATGAACAGAAGCTTATATGTGATGGTTATTATGATGCTAACAGCATCCCTAATTCATCAAAGTTATCATAAAATTATAAAATAATCTCAATCCAGTGTCTGTGATTATACTGTGTGATGTACTGTTATCTACACTGCGGCATTAATAATGCAACACCTGAGATATCAAAGTGATATTTATTGCATGCATTATTAAAAACAGAGCTTGGCCAGGCTTGCATAATACACAATAATGAGTATTTGGTTACACCAAGGCTTGGTAATAATCTCTTCTACACGGTTTGTTATGGAGAGGAAGAGAAGCTGGATGCTTGGTTGTGGAACGCAATGCCAGGCAACCTTACTCAGGGTAACTACTGGTGGTTCTTGGCATACCAATCCTTAAAAGATTACACTCATTGAGAGATAAATCAGGCCCTTATTGTGCCCCCATTGTGCCACGCCACGTAGTGGAACATGGCACCAGGGTACATTTGTAGATGAGATATCTCCAGAGGTTCACCTCAAGCTCCAACATCTCTGCGATGTATCTTTGATCTACTTGTTTGTAGACAGTGTTGTCCCAATTTTTCCATTTTAATGGCCAGCAAAGCATAAAAATAGACAAAAAGTACAGACACAGTTCAGGCTTCAAGATGGCTGATCCTGTCCTAGTGTTTTTAGCTGTATAATTTGTATTTTGGCTTTATTCTGCAATTACAGTGTTTAAAACAGTGCTAGAAATTGGGATGTAATGCAAATAAATTACTCAGCATCCAGGTTATTGTTCATTCGCCCAGTTTTTGTTGATGCGCCCACGTGACTCGCCACTAATTTAGCAAAAACAAAGCATTCACCCACACGTTTGTCACTCACCCATGTGCACATTCTTCATTCTGGCTTTATTTATTGTTGTGTCCTGTTGACAACACTCAAAACAAAATAAAACACGTCACACTAAAATGATGGCGCGCGGAATTACCGCCTGAAAACTGATGCAAAAACAAATAGCAGCCGAGAACCCAGAGAATGGGTGTAGAAAACAAAGGCTGCTGGCTGGACCACACCAGCACTCTCTAAAACAGAGCGTAAACCTGTAAGAGTGATGTTAAATGTTTGTTTATCCATTTTTATCAGTCTTTTGTCTTTTGTCTTTATTTCTCATTGTGTTCTGTATGTAAAACTATAGTTATTCTTTGTAAAATTTATTTTTGTTAATATTTTGGAATGTCTGGAACAGATTCATTGGACTTACATTATTTCTTATGGGAAATATTGCTTCAGCTATCGTTTGTTTCAGTTATTATCAGACACTTTAACAGATAACAGATTAATGATGAAAACTGAGGTATCACTGTAATCTAATCTAGAAAATTAAAAAAAATCTCTTTTACATCTCAGTAACATCTCTCAGACAACAATGAGACCAGTTAGAAACAGAAATGAGAGTTCAGCTTGTCTCCTACTGCTCAAATATTTCTCCAGAGAAAAAGAATCACATCTCACATTTGTCTCCTCTTGAGTTTTATTACAGTTTTTAGTAAAGTCTCACATTGTGCTCAGATTTGTTTAGCTAATAAAGCTTTTTTTGGCTTTTAGAAAGTTTAGAAAGACTCATATAAATCTCCTGAACCATCACCGAGAAACATTTGAGCAATTACATTTTCTTCTGGGCAACTTTAATGCATTTGTTTAATCAGTGCATGTATTTTTCTTCCACAGTTGAATGTTGTATCTCATCTTAAGGATGAGTACAGTCAGTCCAGATCCAGATACATACACGGTGTAATGAGCGGAGATAGCAGGAGATTGGGCAGGTTGACGCTCTGGTCTTGGTCAGATTTGAATGTGTTTGATTTCAGGCTACATGTACAGAGGCTGCAGAACCTGGGAACTATAGTCACCGCATCATCATATGCTAGGCTGACCCACTTAGATGAAAGAGAAAGGGTAACTGTGCCACTTTTGGTGAAAAATGCATGAGCTTTCCCACAACGCTTGTATTAACAGTTAAATGCATGTTTGAACATGCCAACCATCTGAACAAAGCAAAACAATGCAATAAATCACAGATCTAGTCCCCCCATCTCATGTTTAATGTAATGCATCAGTGTAGTCAACTTTAATACAGATTAAAAGATAAAGAACCACTGAGTAAAGAAGGTCATATTAGAATATTATGAACACCTACCTAATAGTGGGAATAAGCACCCTTGGCTTGGGGTGTTTGCTCAGTGGTGATGATGGTTAACTGGTCCACTGTGGTGTGTTGATTGCTTTGTAACACTTGTTGGATTCGTTGTTCCCTGTGTGGGCATCACTGTTATGCTGTTGGGAGGCTCAATGTACAAGAAGTCTATTCTCAGTACACCTTCACTACAGCAGCTCTACAACATCCCACAAAGTTATTGGTTTCCAGATGGTACCACCCTTCACCTGGTACCCTATTATCATGGCCTTTTGTACATCAGTCACATCACGTCCTTTACCCATGATGACAATTTTGCACTCTGCTACAACTGACTGGTGTGGTCACTTGTTTTCAATCCATTCCTTCCAAACCAGGGGTGGAATATTCTGATATCCTCCTCGTTCCAAACGTCCAGTATACTGGACATCATTTTTCTGGGTTTTTAAACTTAACAGCCAGCTTTACGTTGTCCCACCCACTTTTATATGTTCATTCCCAACTCTGGCTTTCTATTGGTTGAACAAGGACGTTTAGGTTGTTTTGATAGGTTGCTGAAAAACCTCCCTGAAATGGCAGCTGCAGAGAAAGACGCTCCTCGCCTCCGTGACTGAGCAAAACATAAGTTTTACTTAATTATCCGAAATAGATAACTGAAATGTCTTGGTTTATATGTTATTCTAGAAGTTTAAGGATACAAAAAATAATGATATTAACAAAGGGAAATTATTTGCAAAGTCTTAAATTTTGCACGAAACATTTATGTCCAGCCAGCTGCGTTAAGCATGCTATGTATCACGAATACACGTCTTAAAACCACTGGTATTCCTCTATATTTTTGACATTTTTCAATGCTATGCTCACCTTCTCATGTCTGTTTAGGGCTGACAGTACAAGAGGTGCTTGAAATGTTAGATAATAGATAAAAAATAATAATAATTATTTTATTATTATTAGTAGATAATAAAATAGTAGAAATGTACTGCAAATGTTTATATTTGTTCATATCAGTGTGCAGTGTTGCGAATAACGGCATTAAAAATAACGGCGTTACGTAACGACGTCATTTTGTCAGTAACGGGATAAAATAATTCATTACTTTTCCTGTCGTTACAACGCCGTTGACGTTACTGGTCATTAAAAGCGGTG
>BRDA01087661.1:0-10442 GCA_036984385.1 Crenuchus spilurus
CGGATTAATCAGTTTTACATGTATTCTTATGGGGAAAATGCATCCAGCTAACAAGCATTCCAGCTAACGAGCTCAGCTCCTGCACGGATTAAACTTGTAAGTAGGGTTACCATTGTACTCCACTAGAGAGGAAAGTTCTCAGGTCCCCCCTACTGTTTACATTAAAATGGAGGTTAATAATTTACCCTGATCATGATTTGTTTTGAAGAACTCATTTATATATATAATTAAAGTATAAATTTGATGATTACATTTCCTGAAGAAATTGCACAGTGACTGCATAGCTTAGACAGTTACCACAGCAGTTGCTATGCTATGGTTCTCTTTGCCACAGCAGTTGCTATGGTTGTTAGGTGGTTGCTGTGGTATCTTAGCTAGTTTGTAGGTAGTTGCTAAGTGGTTGCAATGATGTTGCTAAGTGGTTGCTATGCTCTTTCTAGTTGTTTACTACATGGTTGCTAGGTTGTTGCTAAGTAGTTACTAGGCTGTTGCTAAGTGGCTACTAGGCTGTTGCCAAGTGGTTGCTATGGTGTTACTAACTGGGTTGTGAATGTAACCCAGGGGGTTGCTTTGGAGTTGCTAAGTGGCTGCTATGGTATCTCAGGTGGTTGCTATTTTCTTACTCAGTGGTTTGCAAAGGTTACCCAGGTGGTTGGTAATATGTTGCCACGATGTTGCTTAGGTTGGCAAGTGGTTGCTAAGCATGGTTGAGAATGAATGGACGTCTATGTGAGGAACAAAGGATGAATAAACACAAGCTGTGCACAGTCATTAATAATATACATCTTAAGTGATATTAAAGGTGGAACACAAGACTGTGCAGTACTGTGGAGCTCAGGCCTGGTGCTCATGTAGGGCACTGCTAACATCCTGAACCTTTGCCAGGGTAAAAGGCAAGAGATCTATTAGAGGTACGGGCATATAGAGAAATATGGTTATATGTTTTGGTACCCTGGAATGGAGAGTGTTATTTATGCACAGCTTGCTGTGGGATAATTAATTGGAAACAGGTGTTGGTGCATGTGTAATGAGGGGAGAGGGTGGCAATCAAGTGCTGTAGCATTCATAACGAGCTGAGGGGGACGGTGCTGAAGCTGTGTGTGAAGTCGCTGAAGCAGTTGTCATTCAAATTTTGTGTAATATCTACTACCTAGGAGATTAAATCAATCAGTAAGGGGTAGGGGTAGTGTATTTCTACTATTTACACAGTCAGTTTCTCATTTCTGGCCATTAAAACTTCTAGCTTTTTATTTCTTTAGTACATTGTAAAGGGAATGTTAATGACCTGGTGAGAGTAGTCAGGTGTCTTGGAATATATGGATCCTCTAGGGTACAACAAGGTTTGTTTCATCCATTACTGTTATCAGCATTCCCATTTCAGCATCTCCTCAACCGCATGTAACTTGCATGTGAGTGATGGGATATTTGAATTTGAGTTGGAGCAGGGTTCTACAGTGCAATCAAAAATGTGTTCCTTTTAATTGAATTGACTTAAGAGCACTTGTCCAATAACAGAGTGTAACCTCAGTAGCCTACTTCTTCATTATGTTTGATTTTTTTTTCCAGCAAAATGTGCTTGTGGAAAAATGTAATAATACTACATAGTCATATCAAAATATTATAGAATTACAGCATAGTATTATTAGAATATATACTCAGTACCAGTGTTAATTTTGTTAACGATAATTATGACGAAAAATATTTGTTGAGGACCATTTTTTCACGACGAAAATGAGACGAGAACTAAATAAAAACTAATATTTTCAAACTAAAACTATGACTAAAAGTATTAGACTTTTTCGTCGACGAATAAAAACGAAACAAAAATGTCACAGAAGGACAAAAAGAATGTTTTTGTCCAGTAATCCGCTTTTTAAAATAAACCTGCTGCACGTCTGACTTTCTCAAAGCACGTTAAGTCACACTGGTGCAGTTTAACAACACAATGTGCTGACATCACTGCCGCAGCTTGGACGGAAAAGAAGAAGCGATTTATGGAGTAATTTCACTTTCGCTGCCACACAAAACAAAACAAAACAAAGTTTGTGAATTTAAAATAACTGGGAAAAACACTACTAACCTCAAGAGGTCCTCAGTTCTCACCACCACGAGCATTACAAAAAGGTAAGCTAATGTAGCTAATGTAGCTAGCTAGCTAGATGTTAACTAGTTGGCTAACGGTGATGAATATGTATATCTGATATGTTTCATTTTTCATTTTTGAATGTTTCAGTGTATAAAGGGGAAATGTGCAATCAGTTATCATTATTTTAGGTGTTTAGGTTAAGTAGATCACAAACACATCTAACTGGAGTCGTAAGACACACATACAGTCTCAGTTTCATTTTAAATACAGTCATATAACGAAACGAAGAGGAAAGGCACGTAAGCCGTGGTAGTCCACATTAAGTGCAAGTTAATGTTAGCCAACAGGAACGAGTAAAAGAAATGAGTAAAGGCCAGCACACCGGAGAAACCCAACTCTTTCCCTCTTAATCTATTCTTTATCGTTTGTGACAGAAAGCTCAGAGGGCAGACTTCTCTCGTGTGTCTGTTGTTTGTTATACTGGATATATACGCAGATATAAATAATTTCTGGTTTTTAAGAGGCTGTGAAGGGATTGCTGTTAATGTGTGTGTTTAATCACATTGATACCAAATTGTATTTACATACTACATTTAGTCATGTAAAAGTTAAATAAACGCAAAGTGTTTTAGAAAAAGAAAAATGGGCCAACTTTCTTCCACAATATCTGATGTCATTGTGTTATTAAATGTAACAAAAATTAAAGACTATTGTTTTATTAAAATAACAGTAAGCAGTCTAAAATAGCTCTAATTTAAAAAAGTATAACTAAAAAATACAACTAAAATTAGATTAAATATTTTAAACATTTAATTGACTAAAACTAGGCTAAAATGTTTTCAGTTTTTGTCAACAAAAGCTAGACTAAAACTAGCAATAACTACATGACTAAAATTTGACTAAAACTACTATACATTTTAGTCAGAACACTAAGACTAAAACTAAATCAAAATCATCTGTCAAAATTAACACTGCTCAGTACCACGCACTGGAGCTGTCATTCCACTCTGGCACGAATGGCGCTTGGGGCATCACTGTTATTCCATTGGGAGGCACTCAATGTACAAGAAGTCCATTCTCTTAGCACCTTCATTTCCTCAGCTCTAGAACATTACAAGTTAGGGGTTTACAAGGTGCTACCACCCTTCACCTGGTACCTTGTTATCATGCCCTTTTGGACATCATTCAAATAAAGTCCTTTGCCCATTATGATTGTTTTCAGGGATGAGTGAGTACACCACTATCTGTATCTGTTCAACCATCTAAATTATCTGTATCCGTATCTGTACTCGGAGTGAGCGGGGCCTACATTATTTTAAGTCTGAAATTGATATGGATTGATCAGAAGTTGCTTTGTTTATTTGAAATTATTTACAAAACAGCCTCAACATTGAGATTCAAATCAATGTTTTTGATCATAAAAGTAAGAACTATTGACGGAACAAGTTTTTTTATATAAATTCAGAACATTAACATTTTTAAGTGCATGAATGAATACAACTCATGCAGTAGGAAATAATGAACTATTAAGAATGCATGAAAAAGAGTTGTCATATCCAACACTTCTTTTATTATTATTATTATTATTTTTTTATGTTATGGAAACAATTTTTTTTCCCACACAAAGTTAAACAATGTTGATTAACACTGCATTTCCCAGGTTTGCAGAAAAAAAACCCTTCTTGCGAGCCATTAGAGAGGTAATGTGATGTAAATGAGAGTCTGTAGGGCTAGGGTCTAGGGTCTAGGGTGCATGTCGTAGGGCGAGTTTTGTTTTGGTATTTGGCCTCAGCCGCTCGCTCGGCTCGGCTCGTGTGTGTGAGTGTGTGTGTGTGTGTGTGTGTGTGTGTGTGTGTTTGTGTGAATACGCACATGCAAGCCTCTAGCATGATTCCTGCTCTATTATTATATACAGTATAAATATTTTTTTCCTTTGTGGAAAGAGGAAACTTACTCTCAGTAAAACTGAGTGAGAGTCTCTGTGAGACTGAATGTGTGACGACGCGCTTATTTGCATGACAAACGAAGCAGAGCAGCAGACAATGGCTGGTTAATGGCTCCAGCATTCCAATGTGGCGAGAGAGACGACGAAAATTTTCGTCAGTTTGGGAATTCTAGTGTTGTTAAGGTGTGTGTGTGTGTCTGTGTCTGTGTGTGCATGTGTGTGTGACTGAGTGACTGTGTGAGAGGGAGTGAAAAAGGTTATACTGACCAAATAGTGGGGAGGGGCGGGCACTCTGTGTGACTGACCAATCACAGATCGTGAAGACAGTCAGTTACCCACACTGTAAAAAATATCCGTGTTGTTTCAACTTAAAAAAGTTAGTGTCCATGCTGCCTTAAAATTTTAATTTAGGTAAACTCAGGAAGCGTAGTTAGTAAACATATAAACATGAAATATTGAGTTATCACAACAAATTCAGTGCTTGATAGTCATACCAACTACAATATTTAAGTTAGGTTAACAACAGGGCAAGTTAATTTTTTACAGTGCAACGAGGATTTTCCTTCAGCACGAGCTCGGATATTGACGAGTTTTACTCGTATCATGCTCGTACTCGTCAAAAATGCTTTATCTGTACCGAAACGAAATGAGTATCCGTCTCAACCCTACTTGTTTTGCACTCTGATACAACTGAATAGTGTGCTCACTTATTTAAACATACAGCACAACCTGTCATGTAGTATCTGTGTCTTCCCTGGGCTAAGTTCATTCCAAACCAGGGGTGGTCATAGTATTCTGATATGACTGTGTATTTTGATATGACCTGATGAGATCATTAGCATAATTCATTGTGCATATCACAAGAAACATAACTAACCTGAACAATAAGCCTGCTTTGCTGTCTCACAGTTTACACTTTAGACTCACAGTTTTTGCATTTGCTGCCGTCTCATGACAGTGAATGTAAATGTCAATGGTTTTCATGCTCATTGCTGAATTACTGAGCTCAGCTGCATATTAGTAGCACAGTGACCAGCATTATTAGTGGATGCTAAATAAAATCGACGGCTGCTAAACAGCCCTCTCATACAACAGAAACCACTCCCGAAGGGAGAGTTGAATTTGATTGCATTGAGAAGTGAAAGCAAGGGGGAAATGAGTTTAAAAGCAGCCTGCAACTAGCAAGACTGCAGTGACAGACCGTCCAGCTCTGTGCTAGCTCTGATGAACTGACTGTGTTCATTAAAAAGATTTCACGGCTTTGGCTCTCAAACAGCTTTCCATTCAGTAGGATTTCAATTCCAAAATCAGTTAAGGAACATTAGCGATATTATCAACAAGCATTGTTATAAAAACAGCTTCAATTAATGTAAAATGATCAGTGTGTTACCATAATGGCTTTACAGTCTTGCAGGCCAAACTAATATAAAAGCTGGGACATAGGCATACTTTTTGTTAATCTGAGAGATGGTTGGTACACCGATGAAATAATATACACAATATATGTGAAATGACTGAAAATGATAAATGCTCCTAATTTTATTCATGTAATCAATGTAGAAAGAAACTAAGCATCCTCTTGAAACTAAGCATTACTTTAACAGGTGGAGGTTTGTAATTAAACATTTTACACGTCTCCTCAGCGATTAAGCTCTTGAATCCGGATGACAATAAAATTACTACTGGACAAGTAACTTTCTAATGTGTTGTATTTCCTCAGAACATGGATAATGCTCTCCCAGTGGAGGGTCTCTGGTGGATACGTGCTAAGAGACCAAATACAGCAAGTAGTAGTGGCCAGAATTGTTTATTTTTCCAATGGGAGGCAACATCTGTCTGAGAAATCAGAGACGTGTCCAAACAGGACTAAGGTGATCAAACAAGCATGCCGTTTGGCAGGAAATGGCTGGTAAATCAGCTTTTCTCAGTGGAGAGGAGAGAAAAACTTGGCTGATTTGGACTGACATAAAATCACAGAGGAGCAGATGTAAAAGAAAATTACCCCAGGACCTCCATATACAGTTGATCCCATCTGAATAGGGTTAAAGTCAAAATCTTTTAGGTTTAAGTTGTAAGGTTTATTAAATCCATCCATCCATCCATCCATCCATTCATCTACCTACACTGTATGT
Organism: Crenuchus spilurus; assembly: GCA_036984385.1. NCBI lineage: Eukaryota > Metazoa > Chordata > Actinopteri > Characiformes > Crenuchidae > Crenuchus > Crenuchus spilurus. Next base: position 6,164 of record BRDA01087661.1, read on the forward strand.
CCAAATGTTTGTGGACACATTACTGCACTGTGGAGCAGTGGAACTGTGTTCTGTGGAATAATGGTGCTCAATCTAATACTTTTAGGATGAGTTGGGGATTGGAAGTGAAAGCACTCACACCAATGCTCCAGAATCTTTCCTGGACAGCAGAGTTACTTCAACAAAATCAGGATAAACTCTTTTTCAATACCTTTCATGTCTGAAGAAACAATAAATGAGCAGGTATCCAAAAGCTTTTGACAATATAACGTATATATCTCCTTCTAGTGTTGCTAAAAAGCTGCTAAAAAGATTTTATGACTATTTCTGCTGTCTAGGGTTTGACTTCTGTGACCCTGAATGAACCTGAATCAGCTGAGAGTCTCTGACTCTCCTTGGTGTGTCACTCCTTCCACGCCTCTTTATGTCAACAATGATCTTATTTGTTGTGTTGGCATTCAGCACCACTCAGTAAGCCATGTGCCACTTCACTTCTGAATGCGGCTTCATCATTGTTGTTGAGTAGCCCATTTACTATGATATCACTATGTTATTATGCTGTCTGGCATGGATAATAAGACTCATGAGAAAATGAGCTTAACTAAACACTGTCCGCAAAAGGTGAGGGAGCGTGTAATACGAGAAGCATTTGGAATTGTGCAGTCTCTAATAAGAGTGGATGTATTTTATGACTCTTATCTCTTAATCCACAGGATTAAGTGAATTCAGACTGCACATTATGCTGTTATGTCACCAGCCTCACTTAATGAGTTGCTGTTGAACTCTTCTCACATTACTCATGAATGATTTTGTTGAGCAGCTCATATGAGTCTTATTACCCATGTCAAACATATTCCACTTGCCTTGCCTCACTCACTCTCTCCAAGAACAGGCCGCAAGGTCAATAGTTAGATTTGTAGCTTGTTTATGCCTTCGGGGTACACGGTGAGTGAGCCATTGGACTTTATACTGAATCATTAATGTCACTGAAATTGCATTCTGAACTGCATTGATTGCTACCCCTGCATCAGATTGGTGAGTCAAACAACCAGTTTGCTTTCAGACTGCTGAAAAGAAGGAACTAGGAGCAGGAGAGCAGTCTTCAGTTGCTTTGTTCTGTATTAATTTTCACTTTCAGTTAATGACAATGTTAATTTTATAGTGTAAATATTGTTAATAGTTCATTATAATGTAAATACTGTCCAGTGTCTTCATTCTTCCATTGTCCACAATCATGCTTTATATCTTTCTCCATCTAGCTATACAGGTCATGTGGTGGGAAACGGTCTTCAGGCCCAGAGACACAACCCTGAGATTAAGGTCAGAGGTGTGGACCCAGTGCTGGTTGAGGCAAAAGAAAGGCTGAAACGGTTTAATCAGGTAAAACTGACTTCATACTGGAATGCCTCTGTTAGATAGGGCCAAAAGCATCCCATGGCTCATACCAGTAACACAGAGGACTAAAACAAAGCCAGATGTGTTGGTCAGTAGGTTCATGACTTGAAATGAAACAATAGCCTATTGAAAACATTCTGTCCAGCAACAAATCTGCAGGGAAACAGCATTATCACTCTTTAGCCTGCTTCTGGTTTTGAGTATAGAATTCTTGCTTGAGAGTAGTTTTGATCGAACTCTGGACATTTTCTCCATTATCTACTCTTCCGTGGTTTAAGAAAACCTTTTTTCTTAACTCTTAAATCCATGGCAGTGAACTTAAATCAGGGCACACGCATAACTATTTTATTACACACCTAAACAGTAAAAATGTCATTTAATCAATACTGCATATATGCTTTAATAGAAACGGCTCCTATACTCTTTATGCCAGTACAACTCCACTTTCAACAAAACTATCCCACTGGAGTCTTCTGTAAAACTACTGGAAACACCTCCCACACTAAGAGGGCCTGGAGTGGGGCCTTAACCCAGGCTTTGTGCTCTGATCCTTCTCCCTATGTGTCCCGCTGGGAATGCTCTAAAGAGTGCTTGGCCTGTCAATAGCAGGCTCTTTGGCTCCAGCATCTGGTTTTGGGAGGGGACAAGAGCTGTCGGCTTGGCTCTCAGAGGCTGTTTGGTAACGTCTTTCATTGCTCCATTAAAACCAGACGCTCTACTTCTACATTATGACCAAGCCCTGCCTGTCCCGACCCAGTTATCTACTGTACAACTTCTGCAATTGTATCACCACTGCGCAAGAGGTTGAGAGAAAGGTTGAGAAGAACATTGCATTACAATGACTGTATTTATTTTCACATCATGATGTGAACCCCATCTAGCTGATTTGGGATGAAGTGAAAAGCAAAGCAAACCTACAAGTTCAACATTTATGTGACGTTCTGCAGCAGATTAGTGAAGAACTGTCTGAAGAATGTTTGATGTCTATTGTAGAAAGAATGTCACGAGTGTGTTCAGCTGTTATATCTGACAAAGGTGCTACTGTGATGGATATGGGAGATTTAGGCATCAGTGTGGAGGCATTTTATTTGAAATTCTTAGCACTTGAGTGTAAAGTCACTTGTGTAATGAAGATACGAGTCATCACATTGGGTATTGTGAGTTATGTCATTGTGGCAGCATTGGCAGGGTAAGAGCCATGTTATAATGTTTTTTTCTGACCTGTTGAGGTAGCTTTGAATGTGCTTGAATTGCAGTGTACAGAAAAGCTTCACAGGGTCGTGGTCATTGGCTCTGTGGACACTGAAGTATGCAGACTAAAAGGCAGTAATTGGCTTGAATACGAGTTAGGCAATGGGTGGTTTGAAAGAGCCTTGTCTTTTGCAGCTTGCACCAATGTGTACTAAAGGTTTGTTGAGAAATTAGTATTTCACTGCTCATTCCCCAGGGTGAATTTCCTTAGATTGCTCAGGAAATGTATGTCCTGAGAGGATGTGTCTACACCAAAAGGTCATTATTTTTCTGTGTGAACTCTGCTTGCTGCAATGAGCGGAGAATATGATGTAACTGCACTTTTCACACAGAGTCAAGTTATTTATGAGAGCTCTTACCCAAACGGCAAATTACAGAACCCAGGGCACGGTCACTGAGCTGCTCTTTTATAGACTGATCAGAGGCATTTGATAAGTTGAATTATTTACTCTTGGCCAGACTCTGTGCTGTTGGTCTTGACCAACGTGGCTGGTTCACAAGTTCTCTCACAAATGGTGTCTCAGATTTGTTACTGACGACCCTTTTCATGGTCATTGCTGTGAGCTGCATTTGAATGTGCACTGACCGGAAGAACACAGCGTTTAATCACTTTTAAATTAGTACATAACCTTCTGTCTCTATTTCTTTGGTTTAAAGCTGAAGAAGACCCACTTTTTGATCCCATACACTGGCTGAACTACATTGGCAAATAAGATGTTTGAGTGTGAAGAACAGTTTAAAAAGATCCACCAAACGATGTAAAAGTTTCTCCAATTGCAGCTTTTTCCTAGAACTTTACAGAAGCAGGTATTTGCCTGTTTTAAATGTGTCAGTCCTGAATATCTGTAAATCTGTGCTGAATACATGATGGTTACTGTTATAAAACACTTGCATATAAAAACCTGGTCACACATTACAATAAGGGTAATTAATAATGTACTTGAGATTGTATTAAGCTTTACTAATTGGTTGAACAGGTTGCCAGATCTATTGGATAATCTGTCATCTTTAGTAATTATATTGCGCATTGCAAAGCAATGAGCAATATACTGTTATTCAATTTTTCATATATTCTTCTTCTTCTTCTTCTTCTTCTTCTTCTTCTGCCGGATTTTTGACGTGCTTCTTGTCCCGCAGTTTTTGAGATATCGACACCGTTCCAACTCCAGATTGTTCAGTCCGATTGTGTGATCCGGGCTTGTTCACAGAATTTTGATCGGATTTACGGTTTTCCTAAAAACTTCCTTAATCTGCGATTTTTTTCCCATAGAGAATGAATGGGGAGCAAAAATGCATGCTCATCTACTGTACTTCTGCTTGACCGATTCGCACCATTTCGGATACACTATATCAGGGCAGGCCCCTGAGCACAAATTCACTGTTGTTTTGACCCCCACTCGTTTATTTGTCGTTTTATTGCCATCCCTTTTTCGTCCCATTGACCTCCATTCATTTTTGGCCATACCAAATTCCACGCTTCCATTTGCGCGACAACAACCAAAATCGATATACTACATCATGGCAGGTAACAGAGCTCTAGTCCAGTGCCATAGTGACCCGCACTCCTTTTTTTGTCACCTTTTCTTCCCTCGTTCCTCCCATTGACTTCCATTCATTTTCACATACACTCAAGCTACAGAGTTTCTGTCCCAAC
>BRDA01087666.1:0-11001 GCA_036984385.1 Crenuchus spilurus
ATGCTGCTATGTTCCAAACATCCTGCAAAGCCAGAAACCCCTGCCTTTTGTACTGATGTATGAATTAATTTATTTTCTTTCAAATACGCAGCAAGAGAAAATCTTACCCTCCACATTAAGAAGACTTATGGGCCGAAACTGATCTATACCTACAGCATCTTTCTCCTTAGGGATAAGGATACCACCTGCTCTTCTCCACTCTTTTGGAATGATCCCTTTCTCCCAAACTATGACCATCAACCTCCAGAAAAACTTCAAGACCTCAGGTGCAGAACCTGCCTTTGCATGATGCACCACACCTTGAACCTCACTCCATTTTGGTGGGCTAACATCCATATGCTGCTCTATTTCACCTAGTGGTGGAATATCTTGTGGCAACTCTAACTCCTTTGCTTTATCCTTATCTGAATACACATCACTGAAATGCTCCTCTAATTCCCTTTTTCCAACTTTTAAACTCCCAGATTTCTCCTTACCAAATAAGGTCTTCACAAAATTAAAAAGATTCCTAAAGAACGCTGCCCTAGCATGTTCCTTCTTTCTCCTCCTTTTCCTCAAGTTATCTGCTCTTCTCAACACTGACAGCCTACCCTTTAGCTCTTTCTGCAATACCTCGATGCCTTCCCTTTCCTCTTCCCCTACTCGCTTCCACTGTTTCCTAAGAGCCCTTAACTCCTGTACTAGTTTATCTATTTCTACTTGCCATCTTGACTTCACAATATCTTGTCCCCTTTGCTTTTTCTGCAAACTGCCAAATCTTGCCATTCCATATTCATAGATAACTTTACCTAAATTATTCAACTTCTTTTCTGCTGAGCCTTTCAAACCGGCCAAAATACCTTTCAAATCATCATTTATACACTTCCACCCTACTTTATCTACTGCAGCTGGCCATTTTACCTTAATTCTCTTCCCAATTCCTTTCTCTTTCACCCCTTGTTTCATCCTGTCCTGCTCTCCACCATTCCTCTGGTTAACATCAGATTCATCCTCCTGTACACTTGTGTTGGTATTCTCCTCAGTAGTAACATAGGTGTTGATATCCTGTGAACTGTGGTGAGTGACCTGTCGCTGGACTTCAACCGACTGACTTGAACAACTCCGTAACAAGTACTGTTCAATGCGGGGCCCCTGTACCCCCTTATCCAAGCACCTTTTCTTTCCTTGATGAATCCTCAGTCCTCTTACCGTTGTCACCTTTTCCCATCCGCACACACACAACTGTAACCTTTTTCGTTCTCCTACCACCCCAGTTGCCACTAAGTTTATCTCCTTTCTCGTAGTCAAAGCCGTTCCATCATCTGTAACCATGTAATCGCAGACTCAAGGGGTATTGAATCAATATGTTTCATCGAAGCATTTATTGGTTGCATCCATATGGTTGATCACACCATGGCTGCTGCTGCAATGGGTTGCTAGCCCATTTCAGCCCCACAAGGGTCTATTCCCCTTTGTCAGCTGTCTCTCCAAGCTGCCACAAAGTCTTTCCCCTGTTGTCAACTGTTCTATTCACATATACATACACACATATACAGTGAGGAAAATAAGTATTTGAACACCCTGCAAATTTGCAAGTTCCCCCATTCAGAGGGGTCTGAAATGTTAATCTTAGGTGCATGTCCACTGTGAGAGACATAATCTAAAAGAACAAATCTGGAAACCACAATGTATGATTTTTTAATAATTTATTTGTGTGTTACTGCTGCAAATAAGTATTTGAACACCTGTGAAAATCAATGTTCAAAGTGGGAGAACTTGCAAATTCACAGGGTGTTCAAATACTTATTTTCTTCACTGTATAAAATCACAAAATCCATCCATCCATCCATTATCACACCTGCTTAATCCTTATATACAGTATTTACACATAATTTTAGGACCTATTGTCTACTACAGCTGTATAGGTCATTGTAACCTGCCCACTCTCATGATAATTACAGTCAGATAAAGTTTAGACAGTATAGACTGACAATCTAATGTACCATTCTTTAAATCCGCACTCATTATAGTATCTATTTCAGATTACTTCATCCTAACATTCCATTTTCACTAATTTGATGTGAATTTCGTCTGGCTGCTCCGAGTTTTTCCAGTGACACCACAAATCACCTTAAAACTACTCCTTCATACGTCTTCATTTAAAGCACAGACCCTGCGTCCAGAACATGGTCCCTGAGCTTTCTTTCCAGCTTAGAACAATAAACAAGCTGTGTCATAACACCTCATTGGAGCTTCGCTCTCTGTTCCAGGACTGAATCACACTCTCAATCACTTCTGCAGTGCTGTGGAATCTGCTGGCAAAATAAAGAAGGATTTCGATTAAAGGAATGGTTCACTTAGAAATGATATCTACACAACGTTCCACTTACTCCAGATATATCTTATCAGTCCAGGCACGTTTGCTGTCTGAATTTTGATTATTTCATTTAGAAATGGAGTTATGATGTTAACGCTAGACCTCAAAAGTCACATAAACAGCCAGTCAATCAACTGAATTCAGTTCTTCATTAACACTAGAAACGCCAAGAACCCATCATTTGACCGCTGCTAATACAAGCACCACACCGTTAACACCTACTAAAAGCATGGCTGAGTCTTCAGAATAGGAAGCTGTTACTGACACACAATCACAATTAGATGCACTTCTTGTACAAAGAGAGTGATTTAGTCATAAAGCTCAGTAAATGGAAGTAGCCTTCCAGCAGAACTGGGTCGAGCATCCAAACCTGAACTGAAGTCATTTTAAGATAAAAATAAAAATAGTAATTAAAAGTAAATAAAATAATTAATATACATTTATTTACAAAAGTAATGAGAGAAACTACATTTGAATTAACCTTAAATTTTGTTTATTTCTTGTTTAGTGTAAGATAATTTAGTTCTTAATTTTATTTTCAGCCTTTAAAATGATGTTAATTTGTTTTTAAAAGATCTACATAATATCTACAAAATATAAACACAGCTTGGAAATGAATGTGTATGTAATGTATGTCTATAGTGTAATAATAATAATAATAATAATAATAAGAATAATTTAATAAAATAATACTACTACTAATAATAAGAAGAAGAAGAATTTAATAAAATAATAATAATAATAATAATAATAGTAATAATAGTAAAATGATAATAAAAAATAACAGAAGCTCACGATATCTGTAACTGTGAGGTTTGAATAATGTTTATCATTCACAGTGAGACATACACCTCCACTAGCCTGTGAGACTTTAATTAAGATCTGCTTGAGCTTTGAGTGAGATTGAGGAAATGTATGGTGTTTCACAGAGATAACTAGGCTCTTTAGGTGACTACTGAGTTATGGTGATGGTTAACATCATTAGCATTGCAGATACAGTTCTTAAATAATGGCACAAAATTTAGACTGAAAATGTGAAAATGAAATGTGTAAATATGATTTCTAGCTGAACCATTCCTTTAATACTCACTTTGAAAGAATAATAATAAAACACACTATTTTGGCCCCTGTTATCATTTCTAAACCTGCATGTCCTCTCAGCACCACCCGCTAACCTCCCCAAAACCGCTTGGCCCCTAATGAATTTCCTGTCATACAGCCTCAGAAATGTCAACACTCAATCACCCTGTAATTGAATACTAAACCTGTCCAGTTGGTCTTGTGTGTGTGTGTGTGTGTGTGTGTGTGTGTGTGTGTGTGTGTGTGTGTGTGTGTGTTTTAATCAGCACTACTATTAAAACATCTTTTGTTTTGCAGAACTTGGAACATAAAGCCATTCTTTATCATGGAAGGCTGTCATAATGATTCTAGCATGTGTGCGGGAGAGAGAGAGAGAGAGAGAGAGAGAGAGAGAGGGAGAAAAAGAGGGAGAGAGAGACAGACAGAGAGAGAGAGAGAGAGAGAGAGAGAGGGAGAAACCATGTAAAAGCTGTCATCTGTCCAGTGCTGGCCTCTACGTGGGGTCATTCTGGGCTTATCAGATAACAGGGATGTGTCCCTGTGTAAATGTCCTCTTTAGAGAAAAGTCAGGGACACTGTAGACCAAAAATGGACTTTTATACATTCAAACACATGACAAGCCCATAAAACACCCCACCGGCCTAAAGAGATCAGAATAAACTGTCATTCTTCAGTCACGTCAGTGTTTTCATTCAGTTTGCCATCCAGTGTGTTGATACATACTGCGGCCTGATAAGTCACAACTCATCAGTGTGCAGTGACTTACTTAAGAACCACCTCTAGCCATTAAAGCTTCCTTTATTCATCTGATTCATATGAAAGCCATGATGAAGTGAAGTAAATGAATGTTTCTTAAAGTGTCCCTTAATATATGCTGCTTTATAATAACTATAACAATCTATAATAACAGTTTGTCCTTGCACCTGACACAAAAATCAGCTCTGCAAAATGCATTTCTCAAGCCGCTCCTTTGATGATTTATATTGTTCTAATTGGCATGGTTCTGCTTTTCAGGCTACTCTTTTTCTGTGTCCTGCACTCGAGATATTCGTCACCCGAGGGCTGTTCCATGCTCCGCTTGCGTCCCTGGGAGAACTCTGAGGAATGGCCATGTTTGCAGGCAGCCTCATAAAGACCCGTCCGGAGCTCTTTTCTTTTTTTTTTTTTTATTTGGTCCGCTGGAAAACCAGGTCTACTCCTCCGTGAGCATTTAGCACCTGTAATGAACAGTTGTGTGGACTCGGGCGGGCGACTGTGACCCCGTGGCCCCCCTGGCTCACGGGCCTGCGGCAGGAGCCCCCACTCCGGCTCGTGCTCGCTCTATTTTCCTTGGCCTGTGAAGGCCCATATCAACTCAACCTTACAAGGGGAATCAATCATCAGCAGAGGGGTGCGCACAACCTACTCAATATGAACTAATTTGATTCTGGGGTTATAAGGCAATAAATAACTGCCATAAAACAACACGCCCACGCTGACCCGGTACAAAAAGTACATTGTGCATCCTTAATTGACTTCAGGGCTGGCCGTCTGTGCTGGCCAATAACATTCCTGGACATTTTATTTCTGAATGAAAAAGGAGTGAGCTGGAGCGAAAGCGCAGAGAGGAAACAGATAAATAAAAGGACAAAGGCAACAAAAAAGCCTTGTTTATGTCCTGTTGCACCACATGTGCTTTAGTCACCACTGGGTTCCTCTCAGTTGAGTCAGGTGTGCAATCAGGGGTGTAGATATTTGGACGGCAGAGATTTATCGCACCATTCCCCCGGGATCAGGGGTGTGTTTGGTGTGATGTAATCACATTAAAAGAAGCAGAGGCCGTTCACCCTTTAAAGGACAAATGAACCCTGTAAACATTTAAAGCCTCTATGTGCCCGACTCTTCAATTCCTCACTCATAAAAAAATGCTTTACGTTCTCGTGGTCACTGAATATTTTTTGCACTAAAAGTATCAATAGTCCAGAGAAAAATGTTATTGTTTCTCTTTGATGGCTCATGACATTTAATTGAGATTCTCTTAGAAATGAGAATGATGAGATGAGACAAAAATGAGAAATTAGTCTTCTGAACAAGACAAATATTATAAACACAGAGAAGACCCTTGGCCCTGGAGGAGAAATAGCTGAGTTCATTTTGAGATTCCCGAGTGTAATGTGAAACTTTATTGAGATATCTACTGAAACTCAAGAGGAGACGTGTGAGACGCGTTTGCAGGAGAAATATCTGAGCAGGAGGCTAAAGCTAAAGTCTCATTAGTGTTTTCATTAGATCTCCTCGATGTCTAGGAGAAATTACTGAGATATTAAGGAGATATTATTATTATTATTATTATTATTATTATTATTATTATTATGTATAAAATGTAGATGTTAAAGACATCCATGTTTAGGCTATTGATGCCAGAGAAAAACATCGACTCTGGTGAGTGGTACAGCGCTGAGGTCTTGGGTTCGAGTCCATATCTGAGTGGAGTTTCCATGTTCTCCCCGTGTCTGAGTGGGTTTCCTCCGGAGACTCCGGTTTCCTCCCACAGTCCAAAAACATGGAGATCAGGTGAATTGGATACTCTAAAAATTACCTTGGTGTGTGAATGAATGTATGTATGTGTGTATGCCCAGATATGGTTGGTACTCTGTCCTGGGTGATCCCCCTAGTGCTCGATGCAGTCCTCCAGGTGGACGGTCACTTCCAGTTGATAGTACACTGTGTGCGATTGGCTGCCGCTTCTCACCGGTGTGTGTGTGTGGTTGAGTGTGTGTAAATGGAGTGTGTTGATTGTAAAGCGGCCTTGGGTGTCTTGAAAGGCGCTATATAAGTGTAACATTCATTCATTCAATGAATAAAGTGTGAGGAATCACCACTGAGTGAGCACTGTTACATCTGGGCATGTAAAGCAGACATGTGATTAATTTACCAACATTAACCAAGGTTCATCATCAAGGTCGCCTCCAGTTTGCACTGGAGTGCAGTAATTGGACAGTGGAGGATTAGAAAAACTTTGCTTTCTTGGGTTAATCTTGGTTTGTGCTGAATGAAGTGGAAGGATGGTGATGTACTCACTGTCAAACACAATCACCTCCAAGTGACAGTTGTGGGACAATCATAGGGGGGGCAGTGACAGTACATTTCTGAGGGATGTTTTCCTGGCATGATCTTGGACCACAGTATGAGTTTCTGAATGACATTGGCAATCCTAGCAGATCATGTGCACCCATACATGCTGATGTTCATCCATGATGGTAATGGTACCTATCAGCAGGATAACGCTCCACCTCACCACACAAGACTGAGACATGAGTGGCTTCAGGAGCATGACAGTGACTTTGATGTCCTTCCCTGCCCTGCTGACTCAAACAGACTGTTTGGCAGCTTCCCTGTGCTGACCCACAAACTTGAGATACCTAAGTGATTTGCTGGAATGGGCAAGAGTGCCTCCACATTCTTTCTGCCATGCTAGTTCAATCTGAAACTATTCTTGTTATTCCTACTATTAGGTAGGTGGTCATACTATTCTATGTTCTATACTAGTTTCATATTAGTTAATGAATAATGCACAGTAGATTTACTAAATTATATAAAAAATTGAAAGTTATATTACACAAAAAGTCATTATGACATTTTCTCCTGAGATAACAGGTACACTGATTACAACCTCCCCTCAAAAAAGAAGAAACAAAACTTATATTTACTTTATTTCATTGCAGACAGTATGAACACAAGAAATGTTTTTTCTCGTCAACAATACATTCCAAAAATGTTCTGGCACTGAGGATACTGTAACGTTTATGTCTTGGTCTTATTAGGTTTCGCGCTCTCCCTTTTTCTCTCTCTACTCAGCTTCAGTCCTTCCCCTTAGTCAGCGTCTGTCCTTCCCACATTTAGTTATTGTAGTTCACTTCCTGGTTTAGCACCATTCATGTCATCATTCACCACATCGACCCCGCACTACAGTTCCCATCATGCACCTCACCACATTGTCACTTCCTTGTTTCCGCACCTGTGTTTCATTTATGTAATCAGTCTTTCACCATATAAGCAGCACTCCCCGGTTAATCCTCGCTTGGTATTCTGTTTCCTTGTCCTGTTATCTCCACTCTTCTCGTACATCATCTAGTTTCGTTCCCCTGTTCCAGTCCGGTTGGTTTTGTCTTGGTCTTTGTGCTTCGTGAAGGTTTGTTGTTTTTGGTGTTTGAGTCCTAGTCCTGTTTGAGTCCTGTTTGAGTCCTGTTTGAGTCCTAGTCCTGTTTGAGTTCTAGTCCTGTTTGAGTCCTGTTTGAGTCCTAGTCCTGTTTGAGTCCTAGTCCTGTTTGAGTCCTGTTTCAGTCCTAGTCCTGTTTTGATTACTTACCTTGTCTTAGTTTTCTGTATTTCTTGTATCTCAGTTTTGTCTTATAATAAAGTCCTTCGTTTTACCTGCACTCACCTTCATTTCTCTGTTTATCCCACGTCGTTGGAAATCCCCAGTTTCAGATACCAAGAGATGAAGTGTTTGTAATGAATGTTGTAATGTGTGCAGAATGTGGTTTTGCATTGTCTTGATGAAGAAATGCAAGAATGTTCTTGAAGACAGATTGTTGCTTTAAAATCTAAAACATAGTTTTCTGCATTAATGTGCACTCAAAGATGTGTAAATTACCTTGTCAAGGGCACATACCATACCAGATCCTGGCTTTTGGACTTTGTTGCTGATAACAGTCGTTTTCATTTTTGGTCCAGATGTCCATTTTGATTTAAAAAAATCTGGAATATTGATTCACCTGAGCAGAATACATATTTCCACTGTGTGATGGTCCACCCCAGATGTGTCTGAGCTCAGAGAAGCTGATGCTGCTTTTGGAGTCTTTTTTTTGGCACAGTCAAGTTTTAAGTGGCATTTGTGAATGAAACTCTGTATTGTATAGCTTGACAAATGTGAAAATAATCGCTTGCCCAGGTGGTTATATCAGCTATTGATGAATGAGGATGTAGTGTTGTCTACCTTTTACACACTGAAATTTTTCCAGACTCCACATAATTGAAAAATATTCCTAGAGAAGAATAACTGAAATAATACTTAACCTGCAGTTTAAAAGGTTGTAGAGTCTAAGCAGAAGATAGAAGCGCACTGACCTGACCACCCCCAGTCACTCAGGAAATGGACCGTTCCACGGTGGTCCACAGTGGTTCACAGTGCAACTGAGGGTCAGTTCCACTGGCAGGAAGCAGAGTGCTCCACTGTTGTGGACATCACATGGAGCACACGGGAGCTCTGCCCCCGCATGAACTTTTCACGTCCCCGGTGTGATTCACACACTGAGGTCGTGTCATTGACAGATAGGAAAGGTTCAGATGTAAGGGTATGTGTGTGTGGCTACTCCAAGGAATATCTAAATACTCTAATCTCCACATTGCTGCACACATACCAGTACCTACAATCTTAGAAGAAAAAATATTTAGTCACTGGTGTGGAAGCCTGAAAAGCTTCATTTTAATTTAGAGAACATAACTGTGTCAGATTATGTAGTACTGCATGTATTTGAAGTTGTAGAGACTTCACTCTTCCTGTCAGTGACTCCAATTCAGCCACTTTCTCCTGTAAAAGTGAATATAGTGAGTATTTAAGATACACTAATCAAATCAAATTTATTTATAAAGCCCTTTTTACAACTGATGTCACAAAGCAGCTTTACAGGGTTAGTAATAACAAACACCAAATCATTAATCCCTGGTGAGCAAGCCAACGGCGACAGAGGCAAGGGAAAACTCCCTCAGAGCTGGAGGAAGAAACCTTGGAGGAACCAGACTCACATGGGGGACCCATCCTCCTCTGGTCTGCTAATTCTAAGTGTGTGATCAGTCTTCCATCAGCCTTGGACCGGACCAATGGGCACTAATGGAACTTGTTGTACCTTTAAGAGTATTTTTACATGCACATTCACAGCACAGGTACATAGACGGACATAAAACGTAGCTATTTGTCTGACGTGCAGTAAAATCCCATAGAATGAATATTTTGTCCTGCAATAAGTTATTTGCTATGAAATATGGTAAAATTAATTATTTAGTTAGTTTTGCTAATTTACAGGTTTCAGAAATTGTGACAAAATTATTCAGATAATTTTTGATCCATGTAGCCATGCCAAGTGAGGTAAAGCATTAAGAGGTGATGACACTCTAACTAATGCATTGTTTTCCTGGATTGAGTGAGCTGTGCTCTGCAGAAACACAGTTCTTAGAAACAGTGGAGCTTTAGGCAAATTACTGTTTGCAGGGCTTAAGAACACACTGAAAATGTGCATCAGTGGGTCTATATATCTACACATTCTGCATATAGTGAGGATGGCTGAGAAGATCATTGGGGTCTCTTTCCCATGCCTCACGGACATTTACAAAAAGTGCTGCATCCGGAAGGCTCTCAGCATTGTGGAGGGCTCATCACATCCATCACATGGTCTCTTCAGCTGCTGCCTTCTAGTAGAAGATACCACAGCATTCAGACTCTCACTGCTGGACTGTCCAACAGTGTCATCTCTCAGACTGTCAGACTCCTTAACACACACAGTCTGACTCTCAGGTACTAAGTATCACTGCACATTTGCACATCACTGTATACTGTCCCAGTCACTGCAGTATTTCACATTTACACTGTGCACAATTACACAAACAATGTAGTCTGGAATCTTGATACCAGTCAATCACTCAATACTCTTTGTACTGGCATGTCCAGATTTGCCCTGTCCTGAAATAGAACCTCAGTTCAGTCAGAGGGCTTGTGCTATAGTACAGATCCTGTATGACTGCAGGTGTATCATATGTTGTTAATTGTCTTGTGTTCTATGTTGCACCTGGTCCTGGAGAAACGTTACTTTGTTTCTTTATGCACTGCCCTTTATACAGCTGAAATAATAATAAAAACCTCTTGAACTTGAACTTATCGTCAAATGCCATATAATATTGAAGTTTTCTTGCAAATTTAATAAATGATAAAATGTGATTTGTATCTGTTTAACAAGAGCATACACTGAAAACACTTGCAACACATTAGTTATTTTGGCACAATTTGACCTTAACTGAGGTAAAATCACTGTGTAGCATGAGCTCTTCTGATAAACACTCTTAATTAAAGCAACCATTAAAGGCCTAAGTTTTATTGAGAAGAACATAATGACAAAAATATAAGATAGATTGCAAACTGCACATGCATTTAAGGGTGAAGTCTTTAGCTTTTCTCGGTGGACACAAGACAAAATTGAAAACCACACAGGAAATACATGTTGAGCTTGCATCTTCTTCTCAGGAAAAATGCACCAGGGACCTATTTAGCCACACTAAGCATTTTCTCAGGATTAGCATATGCTGGTAAAGTTTTAGAAAAATTGATGGAGTCATCTTTTAGAGGAGCATCATAAATAACTGCTCGTTTTCCTCTAGAGTCAACACTGTTGTTGCTATAGGTGATCTCAGACTGTTTTCTTTCTCACATGTTTGAGTAGATCACATATCTTTACTTTCTTTACCACTTGGTTTTAAGTCAATATACTGTATGTGTGTATACATACACATGCACATACATACACTTACATATA
>BRDA01087666.1:11011-28388 GCA_036984385.1 Crenuchus spilurus
CATACATACATACTATATATATACACACACACACACACACACATACACTTACATACACACATACATACATACATATATACAAACATACTTGTACATACACACACATATACATACATACATACATACATACATACACTTACATACATACATACACCCACACATACATTCACACATACACTTACATAGACACACACATACATACACACATACATACACACACACATATACATACATACATACATACATACACACACACATATACATACACACATGCATACATACACACATACATACATACATACATACTGTACATACATACATACATACACACACACATACACACATACATACATACATACATACACACATGCATACATACATATACATACACACATACATACATACATACACACATAAATACACACATGCGTACACACATGCATACATACACACATACATACATACATACATACTGTACATACATACATACATACACACACACATACACACATACATACATACATACATACACACATGCATACATACATATACATACACACATACATACATACATACACACATAAATACACACATGCGTACATACATACATACATACATATACATACATACACACATGCATACATACATACACACACACATACATACACACATGCATACATACATACACACATGCATACATACATACACACAGACATACATACATACACACATTCATACATACATACACACATGCATACATACATACATACATACACACATGCATACATACATACATACATACATACACACATGCTTTGATAGTGGCCTCAGCTTGTCTGTTTTGCTGGGTCAAGTGTTTCTCTTCTGTTTGTCTTTATGGGGTTCAGGTTTGGAGGGTCAGCTGACCAATCTAACACGAATATTTTGGTCAGCAAACCATTTGGTAGTAGGTTTTACACTGTGAGCAGCTGCTGGAAAAGGAAATGAGCATTTCTATAAAGCTTGTCAACAGATGGAAGCATGAAGTGCTCTAAAATCTCCTTGTAGATGGCTGTGTTGACATTGGACTAAACACAGTGAACCAACACCAGCAGAAGACAAGACACCTCAAACCATCACAGACTGAAGAAACGTCACACTGAACACTTTGGATTGTGTCTCTCAATCTGAGGTGATTCTAGGAATAGAGCACCCAGTCAGCCTAGCAGTCAGTCAACTTTATGTTGTGATACAGCACTTTGTGAACAGAACAGCTTTTTCAGTAATGACCTTCTGTAGCTTATCCTCCTTCTGGATGGTATCTTGATTGTCTTCTGGACAAGTGTCAAATTAGGAGCCTTCCCTGTGAATGTGGCTGTGTGTGCTGAACTAGCCTGAGAGATAGTCAGTACTTACACAGTTTGAATGTGAATTCACTCACACTGATTCTAATCATTAGATGCACTGCTATATAGTGGAACCTCAGTTATTGTTTGTCCTGGGTATTGTACAATTTGGTTATCATCAGCTTCTTTCAGGGAAATTTTGTCCCAGTTATGGTTAACCCTCCCGGTTTTTGTCAGTGTGCCCACGTGACTCACCGCTAAATTTGTGAAAACAAAGCATCCACCCACGCATTTGTCACTCACCCACACATTCGTTGTTCATTCTGGCAAAAACAAAAAAACAAAAGGCTTGAGAAGCAAATAATAACGCTCAAAACAAACTAAAATACAGATACACAATGAGAACGAATGCACGATTGGACCACACCAGCACTCTCTAAAACAGAGCATAAACCTGTAAGAGTGATGTTAAATGTTCATTTATCCATTTCATTAGTCTTTTATATTTATTTCTCATTGTGTTCTGTATGTAAAACTATAGTTATTCTATATAAAATGTATTTTTGTTCATATTTCTTGTCTGGAACAGATTAATATGATTTACATTATTTCTTATGGGAAATATTGTTTCAGTTATCGATCATTTCAGTTGTTATCAGGCACTTTAGGACAAATGAATGGTGCCACTGTATGATCAATAATTAAGAAGTGGTATTTTAAAGTGCATACAATATGGAGGATCTAGAAGAATTCATAATTTATAGTTATGCCACTTTAATAATGCCTTAAAAACAGTAACTGCTAAGTTGACGGATGTCCGCTTGCTGTAGTTTCAATGTTAAAGCCCCTCTGCAATGCACCTTAAAGCCCACCGGTGCTGTGGTGCATATCAGTGTGTGTGATCCTGATGAGAAAGCCAGGCTTGGGCTGTGTGGTTTTGGCTCGTCCGTGGCCTACGCTGGGCATTCCTGAAGAGATCAGCCCAGCTGACTGCAAGAGCATTGCTCAAACTGTGGACACTGATGACCGTTAAACAGGAGATCAAACAGTCCGGCTGATGCAGGATGGATAATGTATATCTCCACGCTTCGTTTAGGACTAAGTCGTTTTGCAGGACCTCCTTGGACAGCGGCCCTGTAACGGGTTGCATCAAAGAATGAGAAAAGGAAAGATGAAGAGAGATCGATTAGGACACTTAAGGCCATATTTTAGCTGAAACGGAAACAGGACGCGAGGCGGTGAACAGCGGAGGTTCGTTTTTCTTACTGCTTCAACAAAAGTTGCAACACTTGAAAGGAAAAGCAAAGAAGATGATTCATAGATTAACCCAACCCAAGTCAAGCCAAGTCAAGGTTCAGGTCAGTTTTTTTTTACTTTAGCACAATGGAAACATTCTGGGAGCAGAATGCTGCTGTTGTTAGCATGTTAGCGACACTCCCTCATCTCCCAACTCATCACAACCGAGTATTGTTTTCGACACATCTTGGTGACATTATCCTTCTTATGTTTTCAATTACTGGCAATTACTGGGACCTGTGGAACTCCAGCCAAACCCGCATCCACTGGGGTCAACGACAGGGCTATGTTTGAGTGTGTATTTGCTCTGCACTCCATTTTTCTTGATATGAGACACAACGCTAACATGCTTTTTGTGGTGGTCTGGGTGTGGGAATAAAGCAATTAGTCACAAAAGGATGTGAGTCAAAGCTATTTTTCATAGATAAAAGGGTTTGTAAGGCTCAATTGTTTATCACAATTATTGTTTATATATAAATAACCTCTGAATATGACCCTGAACACATGGACACAACGTCTTTGGTTGACCGTGTCGAGTAACACCCACCCTGGAAAACTCCTGTATGAACTTGGCCACCATGCTATAGCTCAGTATCAGTGTGTCAGAAATCTTTTTATAAAGTAGACCATCTTTGTGAAGAGCAACAATACTAATTCTCACATCCTCAGAGAGCTCTTTACCATGAGGTGCCATGTTGAGTATCCAGTTGCAAGTATGAGAGAATTGTACCCAAAGCACCAAATATAACAGCCCTGCTCCACATTCATACCTGAAACCTTGTAACTCTTAACAAGTCACATGACACCAAGGAGGGATGACAGCACTACTGAGCACAGTTTGTACATGTTCAGTATGAGGTGTACTCACTTGTGTTAAAGCTATTTGGACATTAATGACTGTGTGTTGAGTGATGTTGAGAAGACAATAAATCTTCACTGTTATTCAAGCTGTACACTGACTACAATAAGTTATATACAAGTGTCATTTCTACAGTGTTGTCCCATGAAAAGATATAATCACATATTTGCAGAAATGTGAGGGCTGTACTCAGTTTTGTGAGATATACTGTATATACAGCACCCTCCATATTTATTGGCACCCCTAGTTAAAATGTGTTAAAAGCCATAAAATATTTATTTTTTTATTACAGACACATAATCTCACTCTGACAAAATTTAGAAAAAAAGCAACTTTCAACTCAAGTGAAAAAAAATTAAGAAAAAATCCTGACTAAGAAATAATTATTTCCCATAAAATGACCTGTACCACAATTATTGGCAACCTTAACAATTTCTTGGAAATAAATGTATTTGAACTATTTATGTCATTTCTATTGTAGTTTATAAAGTGGATCAAAAGTATATAGGAACCGTTAATTAGTAACTCATCACTTCATGTTTCCCTGGGGTATAAATATGGTGTTACACAGAGACCTATTTCTCTTACTCGCTCTTAAACATGGGAAAGACAAGAGAACACACTATCCAAGTAAGGCAGATGTGTGTCAACCTTCATAAATCAGGCAATGGCTACAAGAAAATAGCCACTCACCTGCAGATGCCCTTATCTACAGTCAGAGCAATCATCAAAAAGTTCAAAACATCTGGAACTGTGACAAACAAGCCTGGAAGAGGATGCAATTGTATCTTGCCATCGCGCACAGTGAGAAGGATGGTAAGATATGTAAAAAGCTCACCGTAAGAGAATTTAATCTAATGATAGCATCTTGGGGTTACAAGGTCTCCCAAACAACCATCAGGTGCTATCTACATGCCAACAAGCTGTTTGGGAGGCATGCACTGAGAAAGCCTTTTCTGAGTTATACTCATAAGTGTAAATGGGTGGAGTTTGCCAAGCAGTACTGGGATTTTAACTGGGACCGTGTGCTTTGGTCAGATCAAGATAGAGACCAAGATAGAACTTTTTGGCAACAAACACTCTAAGTTGGTCTAGCGTAACACCAATGTTTAGTACGCAGAAAAACACCTCATGCCCACTGTTAAGTAAGGGGGAGGATCGGTGATGCTGTGGGAACCTTGTAAGGATACATAGGATCATGAACTCTGTGAAATATCAGGACATTTTAAATCAGAATCTGGTGGCCTCTGCCCGAAAACTGAAGATGGGTCATCACTGGGTCTTTCAGCAAGATAATGACCCTAAACATGTGGCCAAATCTACTCAAAAATGGTTCACAAGGCACAAAATCAAGCTCCTCTCATGGCCATCTTAGTCCCCAGATCTCAACCCAATAGAAAACCTGTGGGGTGAGCTGTAGAGGAGAGTGCATAGGAGAAGACCCAGGACTCTGGACGATTTAGAAACGTTGTGTAAAGAGGAATGGATGAAGATGCCTCTTTCTGTATTCTCCCATCTTGTGAAGAGTTATAGGAGAAGATTAAGTGCTGCCTTATTAGCAAAAGGAGGTTGTAAAAAGTACTACCACCAGGGGTGCCAATAATTGTGGCACACATGATTTCATTCAAAAGATTTATTTCTTAATGTGATTTTTTTTCCCACCAAATAAAGGCACCTGAATTAAAGCTTATATTTTTCTCTTTTTTGCATTGTTGTCTGATATTATAAAAAAATAAAAATAAAATAATAATTTATTAGAAGCCAAAAATTATTCACTATATGTGATAACACATCACTGCAAACTTACCTGCACACCTGAAGTTTATTGTAATATATTTCTACTTTTTTAATATCATATCTGTCACTACCACTACAACAATGCTAATTCTCATCAGTAATTCCATATCTGAGATTGGCTAAATGTGCATTTATAGTCATCATTATTCACACATATTCATACATACATTATTCAAACATGAGCAAAGGTTCATTACCTTTTTTCCTATAAACTTAATCTGACATTGATGTATAACCCAATTTTCCAATATCATGATATTGAATTTAATCAATTGTGCCAAGCACTATTTTGGATGTTGGCCCTGTTGAACTGCTTCTTGATTGGAAAGTGGAGGATTACCTACAGGGCTTACTGCTCCACTGTTCTCTGAGGAAGCCCCTGGAGAAGTGAGCAGGAAAGTTCCGTCTGTGGAAGTGACACTAACGCATGTAGCTGTGAGCTGCCCTGCCATTTACAGTCCTAATCCCCCCCACACCATCCAACAGACCACCGCTCACTACACACAAAAAGAGACTTCCCTGTGGGTAGATGTATTTTAGGTCAGCTACATACATCACCATCTGTTCACATACACCAGCAGAGAAAGAGGGAGGGAAAGAAAGAGCAGGTAAAATGAGAGAGAGAGAGAGAGAGAGAGAGAGAGAGAGAGAGAGAGAGAGAGAGAAATAAGCAGAGTGAGAGAGAAATGTGATAAAAAGAAAAGAACCAAAAGTAATTGAAATAAAAAATGAGAAAAAATGTAATGGCAAAGAGAAAGAGAAAGAGAGAGAGAGAGAAACAGGCACAGATGGAGGGAGAAAGAGAGAGAGACAGATCATGATAGAGTCAGAAACAGAGAGATATAGAGAGAAATAGCGAGAAAGACAGAGAGACATGGAGAGAGAGAGTCTGTGTGTGTGTGTGTGTGTGTATTCTCTGTGTGACTCAGTGGAGAGCATTCATCATCCTGTAGCCTCTCTACCTCCTGTCTGAGACCTAATTGACACCGAGGGTCCTGCAAATCCCCCAGCAAACTCATACACTGCTCACACACTGCAGCCCGCAGGTCTGTACCCCGAAAACAGAAACTTGTACCAGAGTAAGCACACACGCTGTCCACTGTCTGAGGAAATCTTACAAGTGAGCATTTTTTTATTTAAGGTTCAAAATAATGAAATAATATTAACCCTTACAGGTTTAGCTGGATTATTCAAACGTAACAATTAAATTACATTATAAATAAAGTGACATTCAGTTTCACTGCAATTCACACTATCACATAAGAAATACATGTATGTGAAACTGTATCTAAGAAGTATCTAATAGACTAGTTGTGCAACTTCATACGTTTATATAATTATAGGAAAATACAGAAGAAATATAAAATAATAAATTTAATTAAAAAAAAATAATAATAATTGGTTGGTTGAAGTTAAAATAACATTAATATCATTTTTTAAAAATGTTAAACCACATCTCAAAAATCCTATACATAAATTATTCTAATATTATTTATCTTTGAATACTGTGTTGTGAATCTTTAAAATATTGAATTAAGTATTCGCTGTAAATAGTAAACAAATAATATTTAAAACATTATATTAATGATTCTGAAACTTTTGGACACACAGTACACTCTGCATTGATCTTTTGAAATCAAAACAGCAATTCAACGGTTATTTGTCATTAACAAATACATTTTCATTAAATATGAATTATAATGAAATATTTCCTCTCATACTTATAATCAATGCGTTTAAAATGCACAGTGAATAAAAAGCTATTTATACAAAATTATAACATGATTTTTTAAAATGTTTTTATTATTTTATCTATTATTGATGACTTTTATCTGTGACTGTATTTTGAGGAAAATATGTAAATATGGAAAATGTGTAAATACAGTGAGAGTATTTATGAATGTTTTATCCTGAGAATAATTCTAAATTTCACACTTTTTGTGATGTCAGCAGTCAAATTTTCCAGCTGATTGACCCACCATATGAAAAGCTTTTAGAAATATTTTTGGGGAAAAACTTGGTAACACTTTAACACAGCTCAGTTTCACAGTTTAACTTACACTGTACATACTTTTTGTATGAATCAGCTCATTCATATACTGTAAAATACTTACTGGTTCCTACTGGTACTTAAATATACAATGTCAGTCAAATGTTTAGACGCAGTTTCTGAACATTAACTGGTGATTCATTTAAAATGTTCTACATTGTAGATTAATACTAAAGTCATCTAAACTATGAGTAAACACATATGTAATGATTTAATAAATAAACAAGTAAACAAACCAGAATATCTTTATAGTTTACATTCTTCACAGTAGGCACCTCTTGCTTAGATGCAGCTTTCTTGGCATTTTCTCAGCTTTATGAGGTAGTCACCTGGAATGACTTTCAGTTAACAGCTGTGTCTTGTCAAGAGGTCATGACTTGCATTTCTTGTCTCTTAATGTGTTTGAGACATCAGTTGTGTGTCTACTTTGAAGTAAAATCTAAAACATGTTTTGGTTTGTTTAACACTTTTAAGTTTACTACATGATTCATTATGTGTTCACTCAGAGTCTGGATGACTGCAGTGTTCGTTTACAGTGTAGGACAAATAATAAACACATTGAATGATAAGGTGTGCAAACTTTTGATGAATACTGTAGGTACTACATGAGAAAACAACAGTGACCTAATTCACATCATCTAATCTGTGAGACCTTCATTAAGATTTTAATTAAATTTAAAGAGTTTGGTGATGTATTTTTACAACAATGGCTTGGTTATTTTAGGTGACTGTTGAGTTCTGTTGTTAAAATTGTTAGTCTGGCTCCAGTTCTAAACTAAAGAAGCACATTTTGGACTCTAAACATGCCTTGGTTGCACACAGTCTGGGCTATTTGACCTCGTCGTACACAGCTGGTCTTGGGAAATGTGACTGAAATGGAATTCTAGTCTTTTCTAGCATTTACATAGTTAAAGTTATACCCAATACACCTATTTGCCTAATTTTACACTTATTACAAATGCACAGTTTTAACATGTAGTGTCCATTTTTGAGACATTGATTCCAATTTAATAACTACAAGTACTTCAACTTACAAAATAAATTTCAAATGCTTATTCCCTTCAGTCATGTCAGGTTTTCATGGCAGGTGAAATATATGCAACCCTAACAAATCTTTCATTTAATATTAAACAATAATTACCTACTCAAAACTTTTTTTTTATTTATAGCATGTTAAGCAGCATACAGCCAGTTTGCTACAACCACAGCATTATGTAGACAAAGATTTCATGCCGTGTATGCACATTATCTGGTGATTTATGGTCATCAATAAATCCAGTGGATTACAAATCCAGCCAAGTGAGCACAGTGGAGTGAGCGCTATAATCTTCAGAGACAAAATGAGAAAAGAAGAGAAAAGCAGAAGTAAAGAAGTGGCAAGAAGAGAAAAGAGACCAAATGAGAAGAGATGGAAAACAGCAGGGAAGAGACAAGTTGAGTAGAAAAAAGATGCAAACAAAAGATGATCCAAAAAGAGAAGAGAAATGAAAAAGTGACGAGAACAAAAAGAAGAGATGAGTAGAGAACAAAAAGAGTAAGGTGACAAGAAAAGATGCAAAATGAGAATAGACAAAATGGAGAAAGAGAAAAGAAAAGAAGAGACAATAAGAAAGAGAAGAGTTGAGAAATAAGACGAGATGAAGATAGAAAAACAAAAGGAAGAAAATAGATGAGAAGGCCAATGACAATGAGCGGAGAAGTATTAGATGGATAGATAGAGAGAGAGAGGGAGAGAGAGAGAGGTAGACCATTAGTGTCTCTGGAAACAGTTCAGCTCATTCTCATGTATAGGGAGGATCCGTAGGGATCTCTGTGTGGGCCTTTTGGCAGCGGTGGCTCTTCGAGTCCTGCAGGTGGGCTTCCCTTTCCCCTCTCTATAGCTCTCTCTTCTTTCTCTGACTCTCACTCATTCCTCTTTCTCTTCCTACGACTGATGCATGAACAGCCGCAGAAACCATATTGTTTTCTCGTCTTTTCCGAGAGCGCATCGCAGCGGAAAAAATGTTTCAAATCTGAAGGCTGCTTGGTTGGTGATTTATGTCACATTTGATGCTAGTTTAATATCAAATACAAATATGTCTTGTTTTAGTACAGTGAAAAAGCATCTCCAGCAGGGAAAGAAACGCGGGCCAGGGTTCGTCTGGGGTCGCAGGCCCAGGGGACGAGGGGCTCCACGCCCTGGCTGACAGGGGAAAATAGTTTGTAATCTCCAGGGCAGAGCTAGTTCAAATTCAGTACTGCTTTTACTTTACTCCCAGGACAAGAATTTGGCTTCAGTTCCAATAGCTTTTCCAGATGTTCCTCTGACCGTTTTTTGAGTGTTTTTTCAGTCCATTGTGAGTTTTTAAATACCACAATTAACAATCATAAATCATGTCCTGAATACTTCCCTTTTGATCATCTGGGAATATTCTGGAACAGTTTAATAATTTAACACAAAAATAAGACAAGTTTCATAGAAAAGCTGATTATATCAATTATGCCAAGTCACAGTCCAGGGAAGAATTTATTGATTAGTTTACTTGAAGAAAGGAATGTATTTTTATCACAAAAGAAGCTTTTTGATTATGGACACAGTCAAAACAGGGATTCACATGTTTGATTTAAATTCAAGTGAGGGAAAAAATGACTGGACATCTGACATGCCATAATTAACGTTTGCATTATTCAAAACAAATCATTACTAGAACAATAAAATATGGTTATTATAATCATATCATTTATTCTGATACAGGCATGGCATAAGCAATTCAAACCATGTGATAAGAATGGCAGACTTTTATTATAAGCATGACAAGTCTTAATGGCATATATATTAACATGACATCACTCTGACACACATGCATAAGCCTAATATTGACATGGCATAACCCTTAGATACATTTCATAAGGCTGGCATGAGCATGGCATAGCCCTGGCATAAATAAGTCAAAGGTCTGACATTGACAATGTCTGAGATACACCTGATAAACCTGACATTAACGTGACATAAACTAATGACAAAATATATCATTAGCCTGACAATGACAAGCATAACCCAAGTGTCTCACACAAGTGAGCACTCCTCTCATATTTAGGCAAATATTTGATTACATCTTTGAAATGAATGTTGTATATAACTGAGAGTAATCAGCTTGTCTACAGAGTGTACAGCTTGTATAACAGTATACACTGGCTTCTGTACATCACTCAACACACAGCCATTAATGTCCAAATAGCTGCAACACAAGTGAGTACACCTCACACTGAACATGTACAAACTGTGCCCATAGTGCCAACATTTTGTGTGACCACCATTATTATCTAGTACTGCCTGAACCCTCTTGGGCATGGAATTCACAAGAGCTGCACAGGTTTCCTCTCCTCCATGATGACATCACAGCTGGTGGATGTTAGACACATTCACTCCTCCACCTGCCTCTTGAGGATTACCCACAAATGCTCAATTGGGTTTAGATCATCTTCACCTTTACCTTCAGCTTCCTCAGCAGGGCAGTTGTCATCTTGGAGGTGTTTGGGGTCTTTATCATGTTGGAAAACTGCCATGTGGCCCAGTTTCTGAAGCTGCTCTGTCACAGTACATGTTGGAGTTCATGTTTCCCTCAATGACCTGCAGCTCCACAGTGCAGGCAGCACTCATGCAGCCCCAGACCATGAGGCTACCACCACCATGCTTGACTGTGGACTTGACTCTTGGTACTCATCACCAAGGTATTGCCGCACATGCTGGAAACAGTCTGAGCCAAACAAGTGTATCTTGGTCTTGTCACACCACAGGACATGGTTCCAGTAATCCATATTCTTGTACTGTTTGTCTTCAGCAAACTGTTTCTTGTGCATCAGGTTTAAAAGAGGCTTACTTCTGAGATGATGACCATGCTGTGTTGATGCAGTGTGCTGACCTCCCACTTTTTCAACATCTGCAGCAGTGCTAGCAGCACTCATGTTTTTATTTTTGAAGCCAACCTCTGGATACGACTCTGAACTTTCACTGAACCTGGCGAGGCGAGGCCGAGTGGAACCTGTCCTGGAAAACTGCTAAATGACCTTGGTCACTGTGCTGTAGCTCAGGTTCAGGGTGTTAGAAATCTTCTTATAGCCTAGACCATCTTTGTGGAGAGCAACAATTCTGTTTCTCACATCCTCAGAGTTCTTTGCCATGAGGTGCCATGCAGGGGCGGATTTGGAAGTTCTGGCGCCCCAAGCAATGTCATGTCTGGGGGCCCTGATCAAACAGATTCTGTTTTATGGTTATGGTGCGGTACAGGCTTAAACATAAATAAAATTATTATTATTGATTATTATTAAATATTAATTATTATACATAGATTTTAAACATTACTTAAACATTATTATAATATTTTATTAGGAATGACTAGTTAATATTAATAATATACTAATAATAACTATAAACATTATTATTATTATTATTATTATTATTAAAATAAAATAATGTTAATCATTAATTAAATATTAATTTTTAAATAGTAATAAACTGTTTAAATCATGTAATATAAAATTATCACCCAATTCTGTGTTACACCTTGATAATCAACTTCACTCCATTTCATTAACACCAATTTTACATTTATGTTTGGACTGGTCAATAGACCTCATTTACCCATAATTATAACTCATTTGTTAGTAAAAATAAGCAGAAAGTCTCAATTATTTTAACAGTTAAACTTAGAGGCATGTAAATGGATGGCTTATCACAGACGCGCGCGCGCACACACACGCATGCACGCACGCATACAGATATATATATATATATATATATATATAGAGAGAGAGAGAGAGAGAGAGAAGCAGGTGAACACGGACTACAGGCCAAATCAAAACCCTGATAAGAATTAAGCAGGTGTGATGGATGAATGGATGGATGGTTTGAAAGTCCAGACGCTGATGGAGTGACCGCAAATCA
Source organism: Crenuchus spilurus (assembly GCA_036984385.1). Classification (NCBI taxonomy): domain Eukaryota; kingdom Metazoa; phylum Chordata; class Actinopteri; order Characiformes; family Crenuchidae; genus Crenuchus; species Crenuchus spilurus. The sequence continues at coordinate 23,263 of BRDA01087666.1, forward strand.
CAGGTTAGCAAGAACAGAGCCAATGAGCTTGTGAGCGGTCTAAAGAGAAATAGGCATCCAACTGAGTGGCTGTTTTTTGCTGTGTCCTAGTGCTCGACTCGTCTCTTTTTCATATAGCGTAACACTGTTTTTGGACGGAAAAATCAGGAGAAAACCAAAACTGTCTTTTTTTGCCAACCTCTTTTGGCCAGCAGGGGGCCCCCTGATTTCCAGGGCCCAAAGCAATTGCGTGGTTTGCATGTTGGTTAAATCCGCCCCTGGTGCCATGTTGAGTGTCCAGTGACAAGTACCCAAAGCACCAAATTTAACAGCCCTGCTCCCCATTCACACCTGAAATCTTGTAACTCTTAACAAGTCACATGACACCAGTTAGGGACAACAATACAATTGGGCACAGTTTGTACATGTTCAGTTTGAGGTGTACTCACTTGTGTTGCAGTTATTAGGACATTAATGGCTGTGTGTTGAGTGATCTACAGAAGACAGTAAATCTATACTGATATACAAGCTGTACACTGACTACTCTCAGTTATATCAGTTTAATTTCTATGGTGTTGTCCCATGAAGAGATATAATCACATATTTGCAGAATTGTGAGGGGTGTACTCAGTTTTGTGAGATACTGTTTGTCATAAGCCTGATATTGAAAAGCTTAACTCTTGTCATAAGCCAGACATAAATATGTCATAAGCCTGACAATGATAAATCATTCAATTAACCCTTATTTACTGTTCAGGTGATGTAACATTTTATTATTATGTTTGCCTGAGCACTCCCACACTCACTTTAGTACGTTAACAGATTATGTTTCACAGAGCTCAGAGTAATGTCCAAAATACTACAAATGTAGACCCAGCTTTGAGCTTGTCTTTGTGACTTTTTTTGCTTTGTTGCTTTATTTTTTTATTTATGTGTTTGTTTATTTATTTATTTTGGAAGTACTGCCCTCCAGGGCTCTGGGCTGCTGTCAACATGGCCTGTTTCTAGCGGGTAATCGATGTGCGAGGAAAAATGAATACTAATTCTACCCTTCAGCTGCACTGGGTGTCTACTGGCAATATCCAAGGACAAAAGAGGTAGAGAGAAAGAGAGAGATGGACTGACAATTGGTGTTTTCATAGTATTTAAACATCTGTCTTTACCCTTTTTTAATATTCATTTAAAACCTAAATGGAGCAACTTGACACTTGTTATTTTAATAATACCACTCATAGTAGGATTAACCACTCAACAATGTGTGAGCATTAACACTGCTACAGCTTTTGTTGAGTTCCAGATGCACTGGACAGTGAACCTTAGGTAATATATTGAGAACAGCAATGATGGGCATTCAGGCAATATTGAAAGAGGAATGGACTGACTCATTTTACAGCACCTTAACATGAAGCAGGACATTCATAAGGGCTCTGCCTGTTAACACATCTGGTAAACAACTGCAGAAATATGCACAATGCCATGTGCAAAAAATGTGTTAACCTTCCAGTGGAAAGTAAACAGCTGTACTAAATCCTATAAGCTCACTGTCAACAACTTGTGGAACACACCAAAACTGAATTAAAAAGCATTGACACGGTTAGTGTATACAATATGCTACAGGTGCAGCAGTCAGAGATTATGTTGTACAATTCTCGAGCATGCTTTTAAGCATCTATACTGGATAATACAGCACAAATTGCAATTTTCCAACCTCAGCAGGAAAACAGTCCAAAGTCTCTGAATGAATTCAAGAATGAAAATGTAAGTAAAGGTTATGTTATAATAATTTATGCAATGTGGACCTGGATATAATTAACTATTGACGAAAATATAATTTAATACAATTTATCCACTATTTCACAAATTCTATAAACAATAAATAATCTAATTTACTATTTTTTAGTTATTTGTTTTCAGATTTGATCCATATTTAGAATTTATATGTAATAATATGTAATATATTGTGACCCTGCCACATCCCTTGCAACAAACCCTGCCTCATCTATGTCTATCAAGTGTTGTGTTTACATGCTGTCAACTCACCATGTGCTGTCTGTGAACATCCAGGTCATGTCTCATTCACACCCGCAGTCACGTCATGTTATGTTTCATTGTAAATTCTGCTGTCTCATCTGCTCACAGCCCTTTCCCATTACTGTGTGGTTTTAAAGCCTTCCTAGTGTTTCAGTCCCCGTCTGTCATTGAATTGTTACCATAGAGTTTGTACATCACCATTGTTACAGATTCATGTTTTTGTTCATGTTCACAGCCACAATGTTTGTATCTTGTCTATCTCATGCCCACCTTGCAGCTGACATATCTGTTCTGGATCATAATTTAAATTCATTATTCCATTCACTCAATGCTGATTCCAAACCTTTGTACCTCAAATCTAAGTACTGTACTTTTTAGCCAGAACTAAATCTGTAAGTGATCTCATTAATATGGTAATTATGTTTATATGCTTACAATGCTAACAATGTGCTGGAATTAGAGGCCTTGCTCTGTCTGAAGGCTGCAGAAACCTTAAAGCTGCTCAGGGTCTGTAGTCCAGTGAAAAGAAGACTGACACCAAAGAGAGACAACACTGCAGTCAGTCAAGCACACAACAAATTAAATAATGCATGCTTGTGTTTCACCTCCTCTCTCCCTCTCTCTCTCTCCTCCACTCTCCCTCTATCCCTCTCGCCCGTTAGGGTGTCTCAGGATGGTAAACAGGAGGCTGGGAGAAGTGCTGACTTTTTTATGAACTCGGCATGGAGCGAATTACATGCAGAAGGGCAGGGGAGTGATTATTTCTTAGCTGTTGGCCTTCGAGGTGGGGGAAGGCGGACTTGCTGAAAGCTAAGACAACTTCATCTGCTTACGTGATGCTAATTGCTGCATGAGGAATTGCAAATTCAGAGTCGGGCTTAGCACTCAAAAGAGAAGGTGCAACGCCCTGGGTGATGCACACCACTCATGCTTAGTGACAGCAACTGTGGACAGAAATGTTTTCATTAACATCTCATGTTTCGTTAAAAGGCAGGCAACACTAAACATCCCCTCAGAAGTGGAATACTGTGTATTCTGAGACTGCAATCTATAACATTAGCCTAGCCGTAGAAATGACCTGTGATGACCTTTCAGTTCTCTCAGAAAGAAAACATGCTGGCACACCCAGGTTCATTTGGATGGTCCGCTGTAGAGGGATGCTCAAATTGAACCATCTCAACAAGACTAGGATTAGGATTACATTGATTCTGGGTTGAGTTTAAGGTTCATCATTCAGTCCTGTGATGGAGGTTTTATATGTAGTAATGTCCTGGAGGCCTGTCCACACTGATGCAGGGTCTTAAACTGTTTTTCAGCTGTTTTGAATAGAGCTTTTTGCCACTCAGATCTCCCTGATTAGTGTGTTTCTGGTCTCCACTTCTGCAGCCATCTGCCTTAGCATGATGAGCTGCCTTAGCTTGGTTGTTAACCAAGTTATGTTGGTCTCATAACTGGATTTCCAAAAAAGGCAATTAAACTGTTTAAAAAATGCAGAAGCAACAGTTCTCACTAGGAGCAGAAAAAATTATTTTACTATAATTACTCAATTAAAACTATTAATTTACTATAAAGATGACTTTTTCTTTCTTAAATCTTTACACTGGTTGCCAGCAAGTTATAGAATATATTTTAGGGTTCTTTTACTGGTCTATAAACAACTTAATGGTGTAGGACCCGCAGACTTATCTGATATGCGGCAGAGATTTGAACTGAGTAGAACTCCCAGATCACTAGGAACCAGTCAACTGGTTCACACAGAGAAGCAGTTTTTAGTTATGATGCTGTTTTTAAATTAAACCAGTTGACAGAGAACATTAGAAGAGGTCAGACTGTTGACTTTTAAATCCAGACTGAAAACGTTTCTATTCAAACAAGCCTTCAGTTCAGTTTAAAACACTATACAAGTTTATTTTATATATTTTTTCATATATATTTTTGTAATTTTATGTTGATTTACCTATGTACTTTTAATTCTACTGCTTTATCTTTGTATTTCTTAATTTGTAAAGCACTTTGAATGAACGTGGTGCAAGAAAGGTGATATATAAATAAACTTGTCCTGCCTTTGTGACCTTGCGAACTGCTCTTGGTGTGATGTTTGTTGGTAGACCATTCCTGGAGAGGAAAATAATGGTCTTGAATTTCCTCCATTTATAGTGTGGATTGGTGGAATCCAAACTCTTTTTGTAACCTTTTCAAACCTGCTGAGCATCAACAACTCTTCATCTGAGGTCCTCAGATATTTTTACTGTTTGTGCCATGATACACTTCCACAAACATGTTCTAGATCTAGATCCCTGTTCTTTAAATAAAACAGGCCACCCACTCACACCTGATTGTCATCTAAATGACTTACAACACCTGACTCAAATTTCACTTTCAAATTATTTGCTAATCCTAAAGGTTTACATACATTTCTCAAACATATAAGATACATCTCATCATAGTCTCTAGATGAAGTCGTACACATTTTACTACAAAAAAAATATTCTAGAAGTTTGTATACAAATAATACCTGAATAAACTATCAAGCGTGGGAAAAAAAAACATTTAAAACTTCCCAATCTTTAAATTTGACCTAAACCTGAGACTAAGCTTAACATGAACTTAACTAAACTAAAGGTAACATGAACTTAACACTATACAATCCAAAACATTTAGAAACGTTTTGAGCAGACAAAACATTATAGCCATAGCTAACACCAGAGTTAATCTGAAGCTCAATCCTGAATTTAAGCTTAAACGTCACCATAAACGTATCCCAAAACACTGAACTTAACCAAAAACTTAACTAAAAACTCCAGAAGGTTAGAAAAGTAATGTTTCTGGCCGTGTGTCACTGTTAATAAGGAGAACGTTTTTCTAAGGTTCCCTCAGTTTAGGTTTAACACTACATATTAGGTAGAGTTAAGCTGTAAAACGCTTTTCTGTTTAATTTATGAAGCAATATGACACTTTTAATAGCAAGTATTATCTTTAAAATAGTATTTTATTTTTTAGCTTGATTTACTCCCTGTTAGTGCTTTTCCACCAACACAGAACCGGCACGGTTCTGGTTCAAGAACCTAATTTTGAACCGTTCGGCGCGTTTCCACCAACAAAAATACCGGCCCGAA